>JAKKPZ010000147.1:0-142088 GCA_022814885.1 Ditylenchus destructor | reverse complement strand
AAATCCGAGTGGGGCGTGAAAAGTTTCTTTTTGTGGGCCCTTGGGGGGGAAAGGGGGGTCGTAGGGGGTCACAGGGGGCCGTGCCCCCCTTGAAAATGGTGCCAAACGTCTTGGCTCGTCGAGAGGAAGCGATTGACGTATCACACGCCCAAATCCGAGTGGGGCGTGAAAAGTTTCCTTTTGTGGGCCCTTAGGGGGTAAAGGGGGTCGTAGGGGGCCACAGGGGGCCGTGCCCCCCTTGAAAATGGTGCCAAACGTCTTGTCTCGTCGAGAGGAAGCGATTGACGTATCACACGCCCAAATCCGAGTGGGGCGTGAAAAGTTTCCTTTTGTGGCCCCCTGGGGGGTAAAGGGGGTCGTAGGGGGCCACAGGGGGCCGTGCCCCCCTTGAAAATGGTGCCAAACGTCTTGTCTCGTCGAGAGGAAGCGATTGACGTATCACACGCCCAAATCCGAGTGGGGCGTGAAAAGTTTCCGTTTATGGCCCCTTGGGGGGTAAAGGGGGTCGTAGGGGGCCACAGGGGGCCGTGCCCCCTTTGAAAATGGTGCCAAACGTCTTGTCTCGTCGAGAGGAAGCGATTGACGTATCACACGCCCAAATCCGAGTGGGGCGTGATAAGTTTCCGTTTGTGGCCCCCGGGGGGGGAAAGGGGGGGTCGTAGGGGGCCACAGGGGGCCGTGCCCCCCTTGAAAATGGTGCCAAACGTCTTGTCTCGTCGAGAGGAAGCGATTGACGTATCACACGCCCAAATCCGAGTGGGGCGTGAAAAGTTGCCCTTTTACGTGACCCACGTGACTCACGTAAGTCACGTTTCACGCGTGTCCACGTGAAAAATTTTGACGCCATTCGACTCAGCGTGGCCGATTTAGGGGGTTACCCGCGAGATTGTGGTCCGGGAACGTGATTCCAGAAAAAGGCTTATTTATGCCTTTTTCTACGCGTGGTTGAGTTTTTCCTGCGCTTTAGGTTAGAGTGGATATCAGAATAATTAGTGCTCAACACACATGCTTATTTGGTGAAAAAGAGTGATAATTTTTAGATTCTAAGATTCACATACTGTAACGCTATAATTTACGCACCCTGCAAGTATCATACATTTTTCTTTTTTACTACTTTTTTTAAAAATTTTAAACTAATGAAAGTTTTTTCGGGGTATGGTTTTTAATATTTGAGCTAAAAATAGCAAATACAGCATTTTTCGCAAATTTTATCCTGAGTTTTTTCATTCACGTGATTAATGCAATAGCTCACAAACCATAACCATTATTTCAGGACACTTCCGCTTTCAACTCTGCATAAGCGGCTTATCAAAACCACATCCTCTGTTGGACCGTAATTAGCTTTGAAACCAATCCGAATTTAATCGCTTTTAAATTTCTTCTTCAAAAATTTGAAGCAATTAGTCAAAAAATTTAGAAATGTTTACTGTTTTGAGTCCATTTCTCTGCTCAAGTTTAAGCTTATGATTTGAGTAATATCTTAAATGAAAGCTAAGCCTTTTGGCAATCAATACTAGAAATTTGTGAATGAAGAATAGGGCTTAAAAAGAAAGGAATCAAACTGCAGACACGTTCTACTGCTTGCCTAAAAAAGACAAAATACCTAAAGAAAGACAAAATATCCACACTAGCCTTATTTTTAATTCCATGGCTTAGCAGACCTAATGACAGATTCGTTATTTTCAGATATCTATTTAGAACCTTTTAAAAACTGATCTGTGCTATCTGAACTCTTACAGTCAATAGCTGGTTTAGAGATACCGTAAATCCTCCAATATGTTTACTGTTTAGAGATTCCATATCTCAGCTCAAGTTTAAGCTTATGACATGAGTAGCAGTTTAAATTAAAGCTAAGCCTTGTGGCAGAAAGGAATCAAACTGCAGACACGCTCTACTGCTTACCTAAAAAAGACAAAATCACTTAAAATATCCTCACTAGACTCATTTTTAATTCCATGGTAATCTTAGCAGTGTGTTCTATATAAGCAAAGATATTGCAAGAGCTTAGGATATTTTAAAGTAATTTAATACAAAGCAAAGATTGTATATTAAAAAGATTGTTCAGATCAAAAAAAATAGTCTCCGAGTGGTGAAAAGACAGTAATAATTTTAGATTCTAAGAATCACATACAGTAATCCTATAATTAAGGCACCCCGCAATTATCATACATTTTTTCTACTACATGAAAATCTTTTTGAACTCTTACCGTTAAAAGCTGGTCCGAGGAATGTTCTCTTGCGCGCCCTATAAAGTAAGTCGGCCAAGAAAAAATAACCACAATACATTTCGTTTTAATTCCCTGTAGCCAAACATTAGAGTACAATTTTTTCTAATTTCTCAACTGGGTTGAATGTGATGATGGCTAGGCCTTGGAGGACATCACCCCAACTGGGGGGAAACCCAACTGGGGGGGGGGATAACTGGGGGGAGAACCAACTGGGGGGATAACTGGGGGGGGGGGAAACGTTTACCCCCCAGTTGGTTCTCCCCCCAGTTGGCTTTTTTATAAAACCGTTATTTTACCCCAAAAATGCAGTTTTTCGCTGAATTCGTATTTGTTGGGTTGTTCAGCCTAAGACTGCACAGCAGCCTAAGCCCCAAGCCTAAGACTAAGTCCGATTGTGCGTGCACAGCGTCCCCTTAAGCCTAATGGCTTGTTTGGCGCCTTATAAGGGTTGTTTAGCCTAACATAAGGGTTGTTCGGGAGCTTAAGCCTAATCCGATTTAATGTGAAATACGAATTCAGCGAAAAAACGCATTTTTAGGATGAAAAACTGTATTTTTGGGGTAAAATAACGGTTTTATTGAAAAAAGCCAACTGGGAGGAAAAACCAACTGGGGGGAGAACCAACTGGGGGGAGAACCAACTGGGGGGGGAGACCAACTGGGGGGTAAACGTTTCCCCCCAGTTACCCCCCCTCCCCAGTTGGTTCTCCCCCAGTTACCCCCCCCCCAGTTGGGCGGTAACCGCCTTGGAGCTATTAAATGGTAGAGGTCTAAAAAATTCTTTAAAAAGTTGAATAGGAACGTCTCACAAGGCGCCGTATAATTTAAATCGATAGTCAAAAAATACCACACCTCATTTCGTTTTCATTTCTTGAAATAAATATTTCTCATATCAAAGATATTTCTATCTACCGGCGAGATCTCTTAAGAGAGAGACGTTGTGAGTGTCTTATTAGTTTGAAATGGCTTAGCAGTAATGAAAAGGTATTAACCATTCTTATAGGGCGGATCAGATAATCAATCAGACAAACGTGTGAATTTATCGTACGACAAAAAAACCTATACCACATCTTGTTTTGATTTCCCGTTAATTGGGACTTTCTTCTAGCACTTTGGTACTCCATACGGGAGTCAGAATGCCTTTTCTGTAATAAATACACGTAATTTCCGAAAATTACGTATACACAAACAGATATATGTGACAAAAGTGCTTCATATCAAAAAATTTAGCACCCCTAATAATGGGATTCTAGAAAATTTTAGACGAAAGTGTTACATACCGACAAATTTAGCACTCCCCTCACCAATCTCAGTGGTTTGGTACCATTTGCACGCCTAGTCCTGTCAGTGTTTTGCAGATTCCGGAGTCGGAGACACTTCAAAAAATTTGCCGGCGTCGATTCGACCTCTGGATGTTCGAGAGAAAAAAGCATAGCATTTAGGGGTATCACATAATTTTTTCCCAAATTTTTAAAAATTTTCTTTATTTTGCTCCAAATTTTCCGGACCGAAGTCGGAGTCGACTTTTGAAAAAGTTGCGACACTAGTCATTATCATGGATAAATATACTAGCAGTTCATATTTTTCCATAACTTTCAACTTGCTGCAAATCAAATTCCGGGGTGCTTTAAGGTAATTTACCTGTTCAAATTATCTCGGAAATTGCACAATTACCTCCATTTTTCGTTTCTTCAAAAATTTAACACACTTTACACGTAATTTGAATTGCTTGTATTATTGCAACTGTCCTCGATATTTATCTGGTATTTTTGACGGATGGCAAAGATCGTATACTAAAAATATGTACCTACTCTGATAAAAAATGATAGTTCCCAATTGGTGAAAGACAGTAATAATTTTTAGGTTCTAAAAAGCACATGCAGTAAACACTATGCTTAACACAATTATCAAACACTTTTCTTTTTTAGTATATGAAAATTTCCCGTTTATTAACTTACTTCCAAAATTTTGTTGAAAGGATAAAATTTTCCAGTATTCCTGATAAAACTATCAAAAATATCACTTTTTAGCGATTTTTCATTGAAATTTGCAAAGTCACACAATTATTTTCCGACTAAATTTTCACTAAATTTTATGAACAAAATTATCGGCATAAATTTGTTGCTTCAAGAAACGTTTAGACCTGAAACATGTGAACATCCAAAGTCGTTCAGGGATTAGTCGAAATGCACAAACCATAGTCTTTATTCCCGGATGCTTCCGTTTTCATTTCTGCACAAGCGGCTTATCAAAGCCACATCCTGTGTTGGACGCTAATTGGCGTTTAAACTAATCCGAATTTAACGGCTTTTAAATTTTTTTCTTCAGAAATTTGAACCAAATATAAAAAATAGAAATATCTACCGTCTTCATATTCCATATCTCTGTTCAAGATTAAGCTTATGACATGAGTGACATAAATTAATGAAACTTAAATGAAAGCTAAGTTTTGGAGCTATTCAATGGTGGAAGTCTGAACAAAAGTTAGGCTTAGGAGAGCACGAACCAAATTGGAGACACGCACTACTGCTTACCTATAAAAGGCAAAATCACGAAAAAATACCCACACTAGACTTATTTTTAATTCCATGGTAGTCCTGAGACAGATTCGTTATTCACAATTACCTATGTAATATCTTTTAGAAACTGCTTCAACCATTCATTGCCGAACCGTAGAATTTTGCTAATTTTTGGTATACAGAACACATTTTTTGGGGGGGGGCCTTGGAGTTATTAAATAGTAGAAGTCTAAAAAATTCTGTAACAAGTCACTTAACCCTTCATTGCCGAGCCGTGTGAGACCCTTATATGCCGAAGCGTAGGATTTTGATGATCTTTGGTATACCGGGTCCATTTGGGTCCCTGATAATGGCAAAAATATTATTTTTTCAAAACCCCCAAAAATTCCAATTTTTGGGGGGTCAGAAGTCGGGATTTTTCCGAAAATCCATGATACCCCCCTATGGTTTCGAAAATTTCAAAAAAATTTCGAAATTTTTAGATGTCTAAAAAACACTTTTTCTGGTCAATTTCGATGCGCTGAGCACGAATCTGAAGTTAGTTTTTTTGTTGAGTCTCAAAAAAATTTTATTCAAACAACTTCCAAAAATAAATGCCAAATTCCAAATGACAAATTCCAAAAATAAATGCCGACAGAAAAGCGGGGAATGGGTAAAACCCCCCGCTCGCCATTTTTGCCATAACTTTTTACTGGAACCTTCTAGAAGGATGAGTAATAGCTTAAATGGAAGCTAAGACTCTGGGCTACAAATCGGTATATTACTTGTCACATCTCGATTCAAGATTCTCGAGATTTAATTATTTTTGTCTCAAAATTTCAACTTTTTTTGAAAATTCGAAAATTTGAGACAAAAATAATTAAATCTCGAGAATCTTGAATCGAGATGTGGCTAGCCTTAGCTTCCATTTAAGCTATTACTCATCCTTCTAGAAGGTTCCAGTAAAAAGTTATGGCAAAAATGGCGAGCGGGGGGGGGTTTACCGGGGGGAGGGGGGTTTACCTAGACTCTTGCCAAATTATCTGATCAGTTCTATGAGAATGATTAATAGCTTTTGATTACTTATAAGCCATGCCAGTGTCTTAATGTTCAGGTCTCCTAATTTGAAGCAATATTTTGGAAATACTTTTTCGCTAAAATGTGCATCGTTTCATTCATTGAAATGAACCAAAACCATATTCTGGAAATCATGTCCCGAATTTCATTGAATTAAAAATAAATGTGAAGTTGGTATTTTTGCTTGACCGATTTAATTTACCGAAATCAACTTTGCCGGTTGGCGTCCGAAATGGCACGGAACCATTTTTAAAAAGTTCTTTACATAAAGTAACTTTGAATAACGAATCTGTTTAGAATTGAATCGTTGTGGAAAATACAGCTAATCAAAATGATTTTGAAGATGGGTAATTTTTTACTTACTAGCGAGCGTAGACGCGCCTTCGGCGCGCCGTTCGGAAGTCTGAATCATTACCCGCCCATATGATCCCCCGGCAGGGCCCTGCGGTCATATGGGTAAATCCGGTAATTACCGGGGGGTCAGCTTTTGGAAGGGAGAAAAAAATCAAAAGGGGGGACCAAAGGAAAATTAATTGGTGGCAATTTTTGGCAAACAAGCTTAATATTTCAAAAAATTTTCGCCTGCGGCGCTATTTTCTTCTTTACTTTTTTAGTTATAATTTATTTCAATGATAAATTTTAGTCAATTTTTAAAAGAAAACTTTTTACTGGAACCTTCTAGAAGGATGAGTAATAGCTTAAATGGAAGCTAAGACTCTGGGCTACAAATCGGTATATTACTTGCCACATCTTGATTCAAGATTCTCGGGATTTAATTATTTTTGTCTCAAATTTTCAAATTTTCAAAAAAAGTTGAAAATTTGAGACAAAAATAATTAAATCCCGAGAATCTTGAATCGAAATGTGGCAAGTAATATATCGATTTGTAGCCCAGAGTCTTAGCATCCATTTAAGCTATTACTCATCCTTCTAGAGGGTTCCAGTAAAAAGTTATGGCAAAAATGGCGAGCGGGGGGTTTTTACCGGGGGGGGTTTACCTAGACTCACAGAAAAGCGTGGTTGAACTTTGGTGTATTTTCTAGCAAGATGTTGTGCCAAGTAACACAACTCCTTCATTTACATTCCCTCAGGCATAAGTTTCCAGTAAAAATTAATAGTAAGTAACACCTGGAAGAGATAAACGAAAAGTAATCATGCGTTGAAGAAATGGCTCTAAGAAATGCATTCGAGCAATTACATTGATCAGGAACTTCACTTGGAGCGTGGGCATTTCTCCTGCACTCAATTTTTTCTGTGCTTTCTATATATTTTTTATGGCTTACCTTAGATACTTCCTCTTTGAATGAGAACAGAATTACTTTTTTCTCTTCCAGGTGTAAGTTACTGTTACTTTTTACTGCCTTTTCGCGTTTAAGGAAGTGTAAATGAATTCTATATATCTAATGTTTCCGTATAAATCATGACTCCACTGTGTAATACAAAAAGGCTCAAAAATTTTTGTTCGTAATTTGAATGAAAATTTATACATTGTTGAATTTTTAAACAGGGCGCTTTTCTCGAGCCTAAGCTAAAACCCGAGTAATTAGAACTAAAACCTGAGCAATGTAACGAGAGTTTTGGGACGTTGCAGAAAATTATTTTACCTTCGCTTCTACTGTCTCCCACTTAATCTAGAATGTGCCTTCCAATATTATTCTCATCAATGACACATTTGTTTTATTTAAGAATTATTTTAATTTAAAATAAATATTTTTCACTCACTTTTTATAAATTAAATTTAAGGAGAACAGTAAACCACACTCATTTTCTTTTTTATTGCACGAGCGAAAGAGCTACCAACGCAAACAGTTAACAAATAAAGAAGATCGATGTGAAGGTATTAGTAATGAACAACACAAAACTAAATGGCTGAATTACGTCTCGGAAAGAATAATTTATAGTGTTTGATAACTACGACTATATCTCACACCATATAAACAGAATGGCTAAAGGAATAAATGAAAAAGGTATAAGCGCTAAAGGTATAAATGAAATCCAAATTTTGAATATAACTTTTCCAACTCGTATCAGACCAAAAACCGCACACGATAACGGGTATGTTCCAAAAATCACGACATTTCGTGCATAAAAACATGTCAGGCACACTTTTTGAAACAGGTCCCATGCAAATGGAGCAGATGCGGGCATCTCAAAGTACAAGCAATTAAAACTAGATGCGTTGTGTGTATGATTTTGCTTGACCATTTTATTTTATCTGTCAAGAACTCAATAGATTTTTTTCAATCTTACCCAACCTATCTTTTCTAGAATTGTGTGTGGCTTTTTTGTAAACCAAAATATCGCTTTTAGTGATTATAACATCTGTGTCTAATGTTAAATGTGACAATGACATGTGGTGACAATGACGAAACGTGAGCTTGAACAAGAAATTATAAAAAGTATAATGTGGGTATATTTTTTGTTTTCTAATTCATTGTCCATTTTCTCATCCGCTAGCCAAAGTTCAATTGTTCTACACTTAAGTTTATCATTGATTCAAAACGTATAAAAATTGCATATACCGTAAAACCTGTAATTTAACCCCCCCTCTTGTTTTACCCCCCCCAATTCTGCCCCCCCTAGAGGTCGATCGTGTAATTCTGCCCCTCTAATTTTGCCCCCCCTCTAATTTTGCCCCCCCCCAAAATGCAAATTTTTCCAAAAATGCCAAAAAATGCAGATTTTTGGCGCAAATTCAAATGCTTTTTAAAATTCCCAAACTTTGCAAAAATTAACTTTTGAATTTTGTAAAAAATGGCAAAAATTTCGAAAAAAATTCAAAATTTTTTGGGCGGGAATTCAAATTTTGAATTTTTGACCAAAAATTGAGCAAATTTGAGCAAAAATCCCAAAAATTTTTCACGGCGCGGCGCGAAACATCGATTGAATAATTTTCCATCCCTTTTATTTTTACCCCCTCTAATTTTGCCCCCTAGAGGTCGATTGAATAATTCTGCCCCCGGGGGTTAAATTACAGTTTTTACGGTATCTTAATCTTCAAAAAAAATTTGACATAAGGTCGCCTACGTCAGATTTTAAACAACTGGCCAAAAAATGGAGTCAAAGAGCATTCTTAGTCCCAGGCAAACTAGGATATGGTGTGTGGGAATATCTGGCAGACAAAAGGAGCATGAAATAAGATAGTGGGAAATAACCAAGCTTCTTTGAAAAGCTTTCCCATTGCCTCGCAAATCAAGAGCGTTTATCCTTTCTGACAGACAATAATGTAAATGAACGGCTTACCTTATTTGGCACACCATTTCGATGTACAGTCGTACCTCGATTTACCGCACACGTCGGGAATGGCGATTTTGTGCGGATAATCGAAAGTGCGGTTAATCGGGTGTGCGGTAAATCGAGGGAATTTTGTATGGAAAAAATCCTTCCATTGCAAAGTTGTGCGGATAAACGAAATTTCCTATATTTTTTGTCATTTTTTCAAAATAAAAAATAAAATTTTAATTCCCGCCCAAAACATTTTGAATTTTTTACTGAATTTTGGCCAATTTTTGCAAAAATTTTGGTAAATTTGGCAAAATTTTTGCAAAATTTTCGAAAAATTAAAAAAAAACAGGAAAATTTTGTATAAAAATTCAAATTTTCGCTAAAAATAGTACCATTTTTCATTGTGCGGATAAACGAAAAATTTTACTTGAAAAATTCACTTTGGTTCCGCAAAAACCTGTGCGGATAATCGAATTTATCCGCACAAAATGCGGATAATCGAGGGAATTTTGTATGGAAAAAATCCGTTCCAGCCAATTATGTGCGGATAATCGAAAGTGCGGTAAATCGTGTGTGCGGTAAATCGAGAGTCGACTGTATAATACATCAAAATTGAAGCATGATTTTGAAAAAATAACTTCTACTAAAAAATAACTTCTACTAAAAAATAACTTCCGCAAGCTTATGCTTAACTCCTCGGGCTTGAGCTTATAATGGAAGTGTGCGCATGTTTAAACCACGACTTGTTTAAGTGTTAACTAAAACTTTTCCGGGTGTGCGTTTCTAAATTTGTTTGAGCTTAAACTTGAATCACAAACATGTATTTCGGCTTGATTCCAAATCCTGGCCCATTTCAACACAGTATTGACCTTGAGGGATAAACAGCCGAACAAAGGGTCAAACTCAAGCAGACCAATTTCCCTGAAGATAAGTGAGGTGTCACTCCATAGCTCTCGGTAAGAAAAGCCAAATGACGCGTCACACTCCTCAAAATCGGTGGGACTACCTGAGTAATGACAATGGGGAAATCTTGAAAATCCAGGATTCTCCCACGGTCATTACTCTGGTAACCCAGCTCCGTCTGGAGTGAGTCACAAGTAAGAGCTAAGGCGCGAGGTGCCGGAGACACAAGCTAGAAAAGACTGCTAGAAATATTGTTTTAAGAGTGAAAAATTAACCACACTCAGTCTGCTTTTTTATTACACGTGTATTTTACGTGTATTACACGTGTGTTTTATTACACAATTGTTTGTGATAGTTCACATGCTATGCATTGGTAGTTCTCTTTCCAAGTACCCATATAGAAAAATTTTATGACCATATTTTACTCAAAATTTGAATAGGTCCTCCATGTACTTAGCCAAAAAATTTGAGTTGGTAGGCAGGGTAAACGACGATACAAATAAGGTGGAGTTCAGGTCAGGTGGCAGGTGAAGCTCGCCGCTAGTAAAAATTATTTTAAAAGAGAAAATTAACCACACACATTATGCTTTTTTATTACATGTGGCTCAATGTCCGAGTGTTTTGCAACAGAAAAGAGCAATGTGAAGCAAATCAGGAATAAATGATTGCTAACTGAGAGGGCTGATTACAGATAGGAAAGAATAGTTTTCACTGCGTAAAATCTGCAATTAAAGACAGAGTGGATAAACAAAAACCAGTACAGTCTACACCGTTTATCAAGATCTATCTATGCCGTCGAGCGGATTTTTTCCATACAAATTCGCTAGTTTTGGTTATTTTTTGAAAATTTCTACACAATTTTTCAAAAAACAGCAAGAAATAGCAAAATTATTACTCACGATTGGACGGAACGGATCGCTCCCAATAAAAGGCTGTATTAAAAATTTTTGGTGAAAATTGATATGTTTACCTAAATTATTCGCTCTACTGCCGCAATTGTTTTATGTATTTTTGCCTTTATTTTGAATTTGAACTCGGAAAGTTTTATAAAAGGGCGACTACAATAACGAAACAATTGATGAAACATAAATCTATGAGGTTTTTGAGGAGCATTTTCAATTCTTGGCCTTAAATCGGATGTTACTCATTATATCTCAACTTTTTCTCTAGTCTATAGTGGCACAATACAATTTTTACAAGTTTGACGATTTTGACCGAAAAGTGCTTGTTTCATCAATATTTCACCAACGTTTCATCAGCTGTTTCGCTATTGTAGTCGCCCTTTACAAATATAGATATGATTTACATAAATTTTCCATCTTTAACACGTACACCGAACTGCTGTCACCAACCAGCACAAGAATTTAAAATAACATGTGATATGGGTACTTGTTTGATTTTTTAAACAAATTTAATTTATTTATATATTCCCAGAATATTCTCTCGGGCGAAATACCTCCGCAGGTGCTTATCACAGCTTTACTTTGAGTACAATGCACCCGTTCAGTGAAAATCCATGTTCAAATTTTGCACTTCGAGGAATTTGCACTCCTAAAATAACATTTTCTCATTTCTTCTTTACCAAGAAAAAAATTTTTGCACCCTAAATAACCCCCAAAGAGGCACTATGCCAAACATACCCAAAGTTTGAAGAAAAGTTAAATTTTCGGAGGTCCTTGACTGAAACACCTGTAATCCTATAAAGCATGTACTTTTATGCAACATTCAAACATCTAACAGCAACATTGGCAACATTCCATTCAAAATTTAATTCAATTCGCTGACATTCTTATCGATTTTGTTACCAAAAATTCCCTTATCCTAATAAAATTTTCTAGAACACTTTCATTCCATTTCGAAAATTCACATGACCGGTTTTCAGTTTTCTCTACCGACAGAATTTTATTAGTTGTTACTTTTCTGTCTCCCCAGGCGTTAGGTACGGCCCAGCTGCTGGCGGCAAGCCGCGGTAACCAACGCCGGCGTCACTTCACATTCTTTTGCCATTTCATGGCACTAATTGGGTGCTTGACAATTGGGAGCTTGACAGCGCTGTCTCCAGACCCAACTTATTATTATAATGTCAATGCCTGCTAGGTATAGATTTCCAGCCCGTTTCTACCTGGCTAATGGGTGTGGTTAAAAATGTGTTAAAATTTATGGGTCTGGGGAATATATTGTCGCTTTTCATGAGATTCATTTGTGGCCGTTTTTGCTTTTATGTTATTTTATACTTATATTTTGATTCTTTTATCTTGGATGTAGGCTAGATATGGTTCAATGAATACTTTTTTTTGTACTTACCGCATTTCCTCTAGTCAGAGTCAAATTGCTCATTAGATCCTAATTGCACTTCATAGTGAGGCGTAAATAATTCACAGTGTATAATAAAACGCAGCACTTCCAGAGAGGTTATTGTAGGATAACGGTATTCATAAGCTTGGTTCACGCAGCGTTTTTAAGTTTCAAGTCAGGGTCACGCAACATTTTCCCTTCGAAAATATGTTGCTACAATCGGATTTGGATTCAAGAATTGAAACCAAATTTTCGGCTTTTTGAAAGTTTCCAGCGCGAATTTGTATTTTTTGCTTATTTTTTAAATTTAACAGGTTCAGACACTTCTTTCTTTCTATTTTCTTAGGTCTTTTTCAAGTTATATGTTTCTAGTTCCCCTTACCCTGCACTTTTCAAGGTCAGCTTTTTTGGATGGTATTGTTACAAGGATCTGAACTGGGAAGACACTAAGGAACATAAAGGTGTTCGAAATTATGTTAGAAATGATGAATCAGCCTTAAGAATATTTGGAGTGCCTGGAGCTCGGATTGGCGGATTGTTGTTATGTAACATAAAAATGTGTTATAGAGCACAAATGTTACGTGCAATGTTAACACCTTTCTTCCTCAAAGGATAATTAAAGGAGCAGGTGATGTTCTGCAAAGTAGTTGCCAAAACTCCAACGTGTTTGAAGTCAAATTCTAATAAACTCAGGTGTGCATTGAGATGAGGCGTGGTAATTGATTGGCAAATGTTGACCTATTCCGAGAGCGTGGCATTACAATTTGTTTTTACAAGTTGCCATAAAATTGGCGGTCATTTCAAAGATGCGTCAGCATACAACATTTCGAGGTCTATAGAATTTTTTCAACGTTAAAACTACCGTTTTTACTTCAAAATGTCGTAAATTTGTTTCGTATCAAACCGAATTTTGATCAAAAATAATTGTATGAATATCTTCAAGAAAACATTCCATAGTATACAGGTTTTCAGGTAGATTCCGAATTTCAACTTAGTTTTGATTGATATTCTTTACAAAATGTATAACGTAACATTGGGCTACTTACTTTGATGAATAGGATAAGAAAGATGCTTCTTTACGCGAAACACAGCAAAGTACCACCCACATCGATTTCTCCTTTTTCTTATTTTTTCTAGCTACCATACCCCTGAACTAAACTACGTGCTACGATATACTATTCTTGACATGCCAAAATTTTAGTTTGATAAGAAACATTGTGCAAAACACAATATCGCGTGTGCCTATTCAAACGATCCCATATGCAATCGTGAGCATATGCAATCCTGAGCCAAAAATAAAATCCAGAAATCTTTCTGGCCGACATTGTGCAACACACAATGTCGCCAACACACAATGTCGCGTGACACTATTCAAATGATCCTGCAATTCTCCACCTGAATCATGCAATCCCGAGCCAAAAATATCCTGGAATTTTTCTTCCGCGTCTGTCCCACTTTGCTCTTAGACAGCAAAGCACTTTTTTCAAGTTTTGTGAGAAAGTTGTCGATAATTTATTTTACCTATACAACAGAATTTTCGGACCACACAGAAGTGGTCTTGAGCTTGCCCTTTGAAAATGGCTTACCCAGTCATTTTCTATCACACTTTCATTAAGGGAGGTCTGAAGGTATTTCAATATTGGCTTCAAGGCAGGCCTGGGAAATTGGATTTGAATTTCACATAGACATCGGGCTTACTTCTGTTAGAAAACTGCTAATTTTGTTAAATTTGTATAATTTGGGTAATTTTTTAAATCTGTACTTTGAATCCTTAAAATGTTTACTATATTTAGCGATGTTTTTGATTACAATTTGGAACCGCCCATTGTTGCTTCGTGAGAAATTTAGCGGCCTAGATTATTTTTTAAAGTTTTTATTAACCCTTCATTGCCGAGTGATGCGAAAACGCAACGATAATTATTCACTTCACAAAAAGATTGACTTCACAAAAAGAAAGAATCGAATGAGTGTTTATTACGCAAAGAAAGAGAGCGTCTATGAAAAAGCCGTGGCGGCCATGTTGTTTTTCACAAAGACAGCTCATCTAAAATAAAGCTAATGGTAATGCAGACATTCTGCCTTTTGTCTATGGCTCCGGCAATGAAGGGTTAAGTTGTCACTAAAATACTATAAGGACAACCAATTTCTTAAAAAACTCATCGTATTCACAAGTGCATGTGATACAGGTACGAACATAATATGATTGTCTGCGCTCTGATGTTGATACTTTTTCCTTAGAGTGCATCTATTTCGGTTTATATATGGAACACAACCTACACATTTTTAACACGTCACTAGTATAGTATTTATTTAGTATCAACCAAATTTAAACTTTATGCAAACGCGGAGAAAATAGTTCGGAGAATTAAAGGCAAGTGTGATGTGGGTATATTTTTTGACCTATATAACACGACCATTCTATTTCATAACGCTTTGCGGTTTGTTGTGTAAGCCGAAATATGATTGTTGTTCGCTTGTCAAGGAATTAAAAACAAGTATGGTGGGGATTTTTGCTAATTTTTTCTGATTTAATTTTACTATCTTTATGGTCGAGTATATTTTGCATGTTTAACTTATCAAGGTATATGAACTATCTCTTGGGTTATTTTTTCTCATTTCCCATTTCTCATTTCCCCTTTTCTCATTTCATTATTTGTCACCCAAATACGTTTCGGCACCAAAAACTAACCATTTGCCACATATCTATGTGCTATGTAAACCATAACGGCAAATTTTCCCCGTTTTAGATCTGTTTGCTAGTTATTTGCAATGAAAACGTAAGTAATTTGCGTAGTAATTTGCGAGTATGCATTTTGCCCAGCACATATGTCTATTCAATATATACCTTAGTCTTCTCTTTTCTTTAATTATATGTAGCTTACTTGTGTAAATTGAAATGTCAACTTTATATTACCTGACTTGCAAGAAATTATGAAAGAAATGTGATGTGGGTATATTTTTGTTTAGCTGGCTTATTTTATTAGGTCCTCATCATCGCAAAAAATGTCTATTTCATTATGAATTGTCTTTTTTATTACAAACATATTTTTGGCTCCAATTTCAAAACTGAGTACCAAAATGTTATTCAAAAGTATTTTTCGTCACTGACTAAATTTTGATAAAAAAATATTTATTGTCAAAATTAGGCTTAAAATTTGTCGCCAAAAATATATTAGTGACAAAAATGTCTGCCCTTCCTGCATGCAGCTTCCTGCCATATAAAATCAATAAACACGTCATTAGTCATGACATTCTTTCATACCGTTGGTATGAAGGAATGTCATGAACAATATATAGTAAACAATATTAATATGTATGACCTTCTAGCATATAGCTTTCTTGCATACTAAATCAATACTACGTCACTACTCTTGACATTCCTTCATGGTCGAGCATGAAGCATTGAATTAATCAATTGGAAACCTAGGTGACCAATACTTTTCATATATTGACTTTTACTTTCATTTAATTACCTTTCATTACGCAACTTTATCATTTCCAACCGCATATTACGCCTAGGAAATTTTGCATGCATTTCTCAAACTTTACTTTCTCTTACGTATAATTTACCATTTCCGCATAGAATTGTGCAACGATTTGAGATGCGAAATTTTTCATTCCAAAACACTTTTCGCATTCTTTGTGTTTTAGTTTAGCGATTTGAAACTGCAAATTATTCTAAAAATTCCTAAAATTCTTCATTCATTCTGTGAAAATTGCGCCACAGCTCGAGAATTAAAGATGTGACCTGTAATTTAAGCTCAAACTCGTGACAAAATCACGCTTTTCTTGAAGTTTCTTTCGTGACATTGATGTAAAATGATGATAGCTTAGAGCACGTGAACGTATAGCGTATATATGAAATTTTGTGTAAATTTATGCTTTTGATTTTGATAATAATAGGTGGTTACCAAAGTATAATTTTTCGGATTTTTGGCCATTTTTGCTCTAAATTTTTGAGAATTTTAATCATATTTTGGTTAACATTTTCTAATTTTGGTATTTTAGAAATGACTCGATCGTATACCTCTAAACGATACTGTTATGGGGTTGGGCCATTGTTATTGTCTTGCATTTTAGCTCTTTCATTTTATATTACGCGCAAATAATTTCATACGTCAAAGCAATTCTAAAATATTTTCACTCATTCTCCCGGAAACAACGCTCATCTTCAGCTGATCGCGGAAGTAACCCGTAATTAAAACTGGAACACTAAAAATTATAAACTGAAGTACCTAGCTTACTACCCGACTTGTTATCTAAAAATTTAGTATGACAAGTGGTCATGTCACATGTAAGCTTGAGATGGTGAATGGTGATCTAAGTCAAAAATATACATACGTCACCTGTTTTTTTCAGTATCTGCATTTCATTACAAATTATTAGTACAAATTGTATCAGTTATCGTTAAAATGGCAACAGTATTTTATTATCATCTGGCTAATAAATTATTTGCTAGTATATAACGGAAAAGAGAGCGTAAATTTGATAGAGGGCAGATCAACTTTCACTGTTCTCTGACAGTTTGCGATATCTTTTCTGTTTGCTGTATACTAACAAATTATTTGTTCAACTCAGTGAACTCACGAAAATGGTGATAAATCTAGTGTATTTTATTTCACCGATAGATTTCGCTTTACAAAAACTAGAAAACATGTAATGAGAATATGATGTGTGTGTATTTTTCGTTCCTTTAGAAAGCATCCGTTTTATAAGGAACAAAAATGTTCTTTCCGAACGGAAAACTTGGCTTAATAATATTCTTTACCTCCCGAATCATAATGAATGATAGTTAAAGCCTATTGAACGTTTCACCCTTTACCTATAAAAACTATTCCTTTCTAAAAATCACATATTTCCTTCCTATAATATATATTGAATCTTTAATAGAGACAATCTATACAAGGTTCCATATTCTTCTGGACGTGGACATGTAGTTAAAAAAAGTATGTGATGTGAAACATTTTTTTTTGCTGTAGACATTTTGACCAGAATACATTTTCATCCACGATGTGGATTCCACGTATGCCCATATGCAAATTAACCCGTTATTACTTTACCTTTATGCACTTTACGTCTTGTTATTTTTATTTTCGCCGATGTCATTTGCACTTCCAAGACCTTTCCGCGCCCAACCTTCAATTACATTAACCAAAACAATTTCAGCAGACCCATCTCAGCGAGTCTCGACCTTTTCACGTGCAAACTCACAATTTTCTAGTCCAAACATCTCAAAAGCGTCTCCTCTATTGGTCGGAAACGACGCGTTATCCCCGCAGCAATTAGCACTCCAACCTGTAATTACACCTGAAAAGCTGGAGATGTTTCCAGGTTCTCGAACCCAAAGCCACAAGTGCATCGTCTGAAGCTTCACCCCAATATTATTGCTGCACTAGTCATTGCCGCGTCAATATTTCTTCTAGATTATTCGTATTAAATATTTTCCGCTAACGTTTCGAATCATTTCAAACTGGGTCTGCGCGTAAGTCAAAGAATGGGCTCTTGCCAGAGCTCCGAGCTAGCGATGCAAGTGGCCCAATCCAAGAAAATCGATCGCCAACTGGCTGCCGAACCAATCCGGCTGGTCCAGAAGCTTCTCTTGCTAGGTGAGAAATTTTTAAAAAATTTAAAAAGTAGGTCTTTAAGAAGTCCGGGGCGGGCTATGGATGAGGCGCCTAAAATGAACAGTAAAAGCAGAAATGTTGCCATATTTTGCACAATTTTTAAATACTATCCTCACTTTTTTGGATTCTAAATTTTTTATGTTTTACTTAAGCCTACGGTGAATCAATACATTCCTCCTAAAGTTATTTAATTAAGCAGTAAATGCAATAATTTTAATACCTGGAAATGCCGAACACCTTTCACTTTTTCAATTAACGATGACTCACTCTGCGCTGCGCAAGGTGTTTTTGTTTTCCCGAGTGGAGTAATAGAAATTTCACTTACAAACTACATTGCTACTCAGCCCGTGAGTTGGAGGCTAGGAAAAAGAAGGATACGAGGAAGTATTCGGAACACCGAAAATCAAAATTCGAAAACGCGCTTCATCAAACTTAATTATACCTTTTACAAAACAACCAGACTACCTTGCACTTTGACGTCATTTACTAAAAGTATGAGTTGAAAAATATTTTCGTGGGATGCATTTCTAAGAATTATTAGGTACCTTCTTTAAGGAATCTTATCTGTTCGGGACTACGTCAAACTGTTCCCCGTTTCAAGCTTTTTAATTTGTAAAAAATACAAAAAGGTGCATTATATCTGTTACATGAACTTGCTTATTTTAGCACATATTTTTGGTAAACAGAAAGGTTAATGTACACTTTCAAAATTTTACCAGGGAACATTTTTGGACCACACCCAAATTTCTTTCTTGGCCAAGAAACTTTTCATTTGGCTCTATTAAACAAAAATATACTCACACTACAACTCTTTTTTATTCCTCGATCTCATCGACCAGAAGCTTTTCATGAAAGTTGATATGTTGTTCAACACAACCAAGCATTTCAATGCAAAAATGAGATGAAGAGAAATGATTAGAGAAAACATTTCAGGCATCGGAATTTAAAACAAGAAAAACTAGGAAGCCTTCGACATAAAATAATTACAATATCACGCAAAAATAACAGCACACTTTTGTTTTTCATTCCTTGGCTTCGTTTGCCTTCCATCCTCCTTCGTTGGTAATCCTAGGTCATAGTAATAGTTAACAGAATCCTTGGCTGAGCAATACGGCATATTCTGGGTTAAATTTAGTAAGGTCAGGTAAGCAAAAATATACACACATTAATATTATATAATTTCTTGTTCGTTTGGCTAAACGTTGATTTACACGTTTGTTCACATAACAAATCAGCAAAGCTTTTTCTGAAAGCGTAGACTCTGTTATACGCAGCAAACAGATAGCGAGGGGCTAGAGAAAAGAATTCAGGCATCGACGAGAGTGCAGACAATTCGTTCAGTTAAAATATTTGATTGGAGTTAGTTTAGTTAGAAAATATTTTGAGATGGGAAAACATAGAAAATATGTGCAATAAAACCATTACAATCTCAAGCAAAAATACCAACACAAATTTGTTTTTCATTCATTGCATTAGTGGTACGCCTAGACTAATTAATAGCGGTCATCATAATCAATTTTTAATTTTCCTAAAAATTTGAAAAACTAAAAATACGTGAAAATTAAAAGTATATATCGAAGAGAGAGAAAAAGTGTACATCGTTATTTTCACTTGTTTTTTAACTTATTTGAATGGTATATTTTAGCCTTTTCGTATAAAATTTCACTTTTTGATACTCTTTTATTTCGAAAATATACTGCCTAGAATTTTTCTAGAGCCTAATTTAAAAATACTTTGTCCAAAAACGGCGATCCATAAATGAACTCAGCCAAGAAAAATATGCCCACACAGTACTTATTTTTCATTCCACGAAATTAACAAGTTTCTTTCAATCTATCTTTGTTATAAAAACATGATCGAAAAATGATACTTAATGCTATGCCATCCTTTTTGGCATAGGATTATCAATCATAGGATTTCCCAGCAAATTTTGAAATGTCGAAGGAGAATATAAGATCAAATGATGTATACGTAATGAGATTAACAATGATCATGTTGTCGTTTCAGGACCTGGCGAAAGTGGAAAGAGCACGTGTGTCAAGCAGATGCAGTAGGTTTTTATATTTTTACGTTTACGTTTTTTCTTTTACGTTACTCTGTTTGAAATCATCCAAAAATTGTAAAATTCCAACTTTCGGAATTTTACCCACGCCTCTTATATTCTAACCGTTATTTTTGAGTTTTTTTTTTTAATTTGCAGTTAGTTCTATATTTGAAACTGATAACATATTAGTTATCACCCAATATGCTACTCCCTTCTATACAATTTCTTCTATACAATCTAACGGAATCTGTCTGATGCTAAAATTTTCGCTAACAATATAAAAGGACATTCTTTATATGTATGTGACATTCTTTTTTGTATGTGTGGGCAACATTCCGAGCAAATCGGCTAAAATTGTAGCTGTACATTTAAAGCCTAATGAGACAAATTGAAGCAAAAATAAAACCGGTAGACAGCTTTTTTGGTGTTACAAAATTTTCCGTTTTACTTTCACTAACCAATTAAATGTGAAATGTATTTGAAATGGTGTTCAAAGTTCATCTTTTGTAGTTATGTGACACGTGCATTCTGTAAAAGTACAACTTTAGACATTTTTCACACACCCACTCATTAGTTTCTGATTCGTCGTGAAACAAATGCTCTGAATGTAAAGTTTTTCATTCGCCTTTCTTTTCATTCATAACCGCGAGAATAGGAACTTTCTTACGTACCGACAAGTCATTTCTTTTTATTCTCACAAACTACGAAGCATTGTATTTTTCTCAGTCTGAATATTTGGTATCGGAAAATTTGTCATAGTGTTCCTAACTGCTTTCAATTCTTTTTCTATAGATTTTTCGTGAGAATTTAGAGATTTTAGACATTGGGTTCAATGGGTTCATTTTTTATTGATTCATTCATGTTGAGTCGGCACCGTTACAATTCCCACCCGTCAACTCCCACCCGCGACATCTCCCACCCCAAAGAGAAAACTCTTATGAAAAATCGCCGTCAAAAGAGTTATCGGGCTCAGGGACGGCAGATGGTTAGAGATACACACTATTTCGTGGTCACTTTTGCACGCAAACACTGTTGTCTACTACGGGGTGGGAGCTGTCGCGGTGGGAGTTGTCGGGTGGGAGATGTCCCGGTCCCGTTGAATCATACACTATGTTTGTCATGACATTCTTATCAATTTTTATGACATACAAAGCATAGTTGTAACCGTATTCCCTGGAATTAGACCCCATGGGTTGATTTTTCAAACGAGTTCCGGGAGTAATTATAAGTTGGGAGCTAAGTTTAGGGGGTCTAATTACAAGAAATACGGTATGTAAAACTCTGAAGATACAAATAATACCCAAATCGATAAAGCAAAAATAGGCCCACCTTACATCATTTCTAATTCTTTGCACAAAGTCCGCTGGAGCTTTTGGTTTAAAGTTGACGATTCTGCTATTACAACAAACCACAAAACATTATCGACAAGTCACTGTTTTCTGTATGGAAAACGTATAGGGATTGACTAGGCAAAAAGACAGAGGCCATAAGCAGAGTTCAGACAATAATATTCTTGCTTCATTTATCAATTTTACAGAATTGTGATTAGAATGAGTTTAATTAAGAATTTCGATTAAGAAAAATGGGTAATTTTATCAACACTTTAACTATATAGATAGAGTTAAATTTGATCAGACAATATAGAGCAAAAAATACCTACTATGCACTCATTTTTAATTTCATGATTATCATCATGCTTATTTTAGTACAACAGACAGTTGACTTTCACTATAAACAACCCTAAGTTTTTTAGAAAAAATGTTTGACAGCTTACAAAATATAGTCACACAAATATTTAGACTTAATGTAGAAAACTGTCGACATTAGTAACTCATAAATCGGCAAGAAAAAAATATACACATATCATATTTTTTTTTAATTTCCTTGGTCTTTTTAAATTTTTTGCATAAAGAACAGAACAGTTAGCAGAATGCATAATGTTTGCATTTTTACACTAAATAATGTTGACCATTTAACCAATTAACACCCAATATCACATTACTTTTTAATTCCTTGAGTCAAAAGTTTCGAAGGTTTTACTTCAAAGTTGACGTTTTGATTTACGTAACTAAGCAGCAAAACATTATAGACAAGAACAAACTGTCTTCCATATGAGAAAGATATAGATATTGACTATGCTAAAAGACGTAAGCCATCGGTCAGAGCGCAGACAACCAAAATTTTTGTGTTTATTTAAAACAACGTTGTGATTAGAATGTAAAAAAGTTATCTAACAAAGCATAAAAAAGCATAACTAAAAGTACAAAAAATCATAAAAATATAGGAAATGGGGCGCTTAATTTACTCACCTCCTTCCCGACGGGTCCCAAATTAAAAATGGCTCAAGGTAGAGTTAATGATAAATTTGCGCGATCGTACAAAAATATACACACTTTAGATTTTTTTAATTACTTGCAATGATGCATGTGGCATTAAGTTGGAATTTTGGTTTACACAGACATGCAGAATTTTGGAGATAAACACTGTTTTATTCGAAAAGATTTAGGTGTTGATTGAAAATGAAACTATACTAAAAAAGGTAATTAAATAAAGTCAAACAAAGTCAGAGAAAAAATACCCACACCACACTTATTTTTAATTCCATGCGATCCATACGAAATAAATAAATACGATGCTAAAACAGGCTGCCAACTCTCAATATCAGTCAACCTTAAGTACCACAAAAAAGTAAGAAGTAACAAAGTAAGAGAAACAATCAGACAACGAAATTTTGCATAAATTTTTCCTATGCTCTCTGCCACTCTGTTCTCTGCCATCTTTCCTCTGTTCTCTCCACTTTTTCTCTGTTGTAATCTGCTCTTTTTTTGTAGAATGCCACACTATAACCAAATATTTAAGATTGCGTAGTGATTCTTGTACGGTATCACTGACCGTCTAATATACCGTATATCCTATTACGGATACCCTCAATGGAGTAATTTGAGAAATGGAACCTACCTACGATTTCCCACATTGCGTTAATTTTTTATAACACAATTAGAACTCTGCTTCAATCTTGAAGTCACTTTCAGGATTTGTTGAAAATCAAAATTTTAAGTAACGGCAGGAAATACGATATTTGAAACATTTCGGGCCAATACAGTTCAAGCAAAAAAGCTAGCAATTTCGAAATTAAGCTTGAATTACCGCCCTTTTCGGGCGGTATTTAGAAAACTTTTTAACACTTGGGTGCTTTTGTCTACATTAAGCCACACTTAAAACCCATGCTATTCTGGACATTTTTCTATAATTTTTTTGCTATTCCGGAAATTACGCGCTTTCCTGGCTTTTTACTAGTGAGAAAACCAACCTTTCATTAGTGTTTTTTCAACCTGTGCTGACTTACGAAATGCGTCAGCAAAAGCCTGAAATGAACGTTTTGAACGAGTTGGACCCTTGAGAGACTTTGTGCGTCTATAGAGACTGTTATGAGGCTCTATAGGTAATTAGCGCCTGTGGGGAAGTAAAATGCTGGAAGCGATTTCACAGAATTTTTAGCAGTGACTGAGGGAAGTAATATTTTTCTGAATATGCAAAATTTTCTAAATTATATGATAAATTAATCCGATAATTATAGGCAAAACTCCAATAAATAAAAATTTCGTGGTAATTGTAGAAAAATTTGAATATGACATCTTTGCAAAAAATGTCACCTTCTCGGATAAGGTGACATTTTAGTACTTTTAACGAGTCTGAAGCTGTTAGGGAGTCTAGAATTTAGGAATGTCTAAAATTTCTGAGAATTTATGAATGTTACTACTAAAAAAATGTATAAAACAATTAAAATTTGGCAAAAAGTCGCTTGGAGCATGGCTTACATTAGATGAAACTCAGAAAATTTACATTTTTGGTCAAAATTTCTTGAAATTTTCAAAAAAAATTGTAGGCAAAATAATACAGTCGAACCTCGATTTACCGCACACGGCGGGAATGGCGATTTTGTGCGGATAATAAATTTTGCAAAATTTTCGAAAAATTTTGTCAAAAACAGGAAAATTTTGTATAAAAATTCAAATTTGCGCCAAAAATAGTACCATTTTTCTTTGTGCGGATAAATGAAAAATTTTACTTGGAAATTTCACTTTGGTTCCGCAAAAATCTGTGCGGATAATCGAATTTATCCGCACAAAATGCGGATAATCGAGGGAATTTTGTATGGAAAAAATCCGTTCCAGCCAATTATGTGCGGTTAATCGAAAGTGTGGTAAATCGAGGTTCGACTGTATACTACTTTCTAAGCTATATAGCAAAATAATATCTTAGTAATGAGTCGTAGTAGTAGTCTAATAGCCGTCTAAGACTGAGAGGCGAAACGGCTATTATTGTTCAACAAAATATTATATCAAAATTTTCCTTTTTCTTTGCGTTTCTGTGTTTCTAGAAACGTTATATTAATGAAAGACCTTTATGTGTATCTCAGTGCGGTCTCAATTGGTTTGCTGATAAGACTTTTAACACAAAGTTATGGTAGCTTTCTTATTCATCCTCCCACATTTCATACTCTTGACTTTTGATCTTTGAATTTTTTGTTCTCATTATTTTTGGCACCCTTATTTGGCATCCAACATCCGTACAAACACTCATTCGTTTCCATATTTATCCATAAAGTGGTTTTTTCTCTTTAAACTCATTACTTTCTTATTGTTTTCCACATTCTTTGCTTCAAGACTGTCTTTGAAGCAACATTCCTGAATCCAGTCTTTGGTCCCAAAGAGTTCCTGTTTACTTCTCCAATTAGGTTCTATGTGACAGTTATAGTGCGGTTACAACCTTAAAGAGACACATATGACATTCTCTAGCCTTTTTCGCCAGGTTTTTGTGTTGTCAGGGGAACACCTGGCTGGGTCTGGAATCGCGTACAGTGTCATATGTCCGCCAAAACTCAGCCAATTCTACAAATTTATGCATGCCCGCTGGCTCTATTATCGAGCAGAAGTAGCGAGATTCAGGCCTAAGCTCACAGCGAGAACGCCCAAGTCTGCCAGGAGCTTAATTGGGGAAACGTAAACAAAAAAGTTACATGCGTGACCAGACATATCCAAGCTACAAAAACTAGGCTACGCGGGGACCGGAAGGAGGATTAGAAAAGTGCAAGCATTTTTTGCAAAATAATGAGATATTTTGTGAGAAAATGTGAAATAATTCTGTGGTGATCAAAGATCAGAAATTAACATAACTGTTTTTAAATGGAGGCTATATTTTTGGAGATTTTTGTTCAATTTTTTTGAGTTTGAGAATACCATATGACAGCATTTTTTAATATTTTGCACAAAACTGGCCATTTTTCAAGAAATATTAAGTTCAAAATCTCTAAAATCAAATTTTTAGGGAAATTTCATTATCTAACTATAAATTGTATTCCACGCTGACTAGGTACTCAAACAAACCGTGAAAAACTTCCTAAAAAGACGCAAATTTTAATTTCTCACATTGTCTGCCGTTTCGTTAAAATAAAAGTACACGAAATCGGAAGTAACGTACGTGGAAAGTCCTACACAAATGAGCTAGATCATTCTGAGAATTAATGAGGTGTTTTCTGGGGAAAAGTGTGTACGTCCGCAATCTAACTGTTTTTGTATTTGGAAAGTACTATTCACGTTTTCTTATGTACTTCATTAAAGAAAATACAACTAATGAATGAATCGGAGGATATAACACGTGAAAAAAGTACAATTCCTATTCGCATTTTCCGAAGGAATAATGAGAAAAATAGCAAGAAAATACAAAAAATAAAAGTGTAACACATAAGAGTACAAAAAAGTAATTACTATAAATCGAATGAGAGGATAACTATGGAAACTATAGTACATTTTCAGGATTCTTCACGCGTCCGGTTTCACGGAAGCAGAGGTCGAAGAGAGGAAGTGCATTGTTTATAGCAACACGGTGCGATCAATGATCGAAATCCTCAACGGAATGGGCCATATGGGCGTCACATTTGAGGATTCTTCTCTAACGGTAAAAATTTTTTATACAACTGGTTCTCGATACAAGCCGGCAGTAACCATTAAAAAACCCAAGGGGGTTTACCAGATTTCCAAGAGAGGTATTTCACCAAAGAAAATTGTATTTTTAGGTATTCTTGTTCAATTTTTTTATATTTTCCTAATTTTGTGGTTTCTGACCCTCTACATTCCCCCTTAACATGGGTAGAAGTCCTCAAAATTAGTGCTTTTGTAATTTTTTGCTGTTATAAGCCATTTTAAATACAAAACATTTCCCAAAGTTATTAGTTTATACAACAGACAATGACTTGCTCGTTACGACTATGTGAATTTTTTCCAGAGTGTTTCATTGGTCCTCCAGAAACACATCGATGACGGCTTAGAATTTTCGTGCATTTCTACGCCTGTCAGAAATGCAATTAAACGACTTTGGAAAGACGGTAAATATTTGAGATAATTCTAGAATTTTGCAACAATACAGTTATGCTTATTTTAGCTGGAGTCCAAACATCGTATCAAAAACGAGCCCAATATCAATGCCACGACTCTGCATATTAGTATGCTTTTTATTTATGTTTTTCTATGAAGCTTCTTCTGTTTTTTGGATCCACAAGCCATTAGGCAAGAATACGAGATATTGATAGGTTTCGGATGGTATTGATTAATAGGAGTTACTTTTTATGTTGTCGCTTACCATTATTGATTAACTGTCATTAACTAGGAGTTAGTAGATAGTTAGACCAACTATCATTACCATTACTGATTAGTAAAGACCCCAAAAATATTTTTTTAATTCCGGTTTTAATTAACTAAAATATTTTAAAAAATCGCAAAATATTAAAAAAAAGTATTTTTTTAATTAGCTATTTTTTGCCGATTCTAGACTTCAATTCTGCTTTTTTAGCCTTCACTGTTACTTCAGACTAAATTAAAAGCTAAAATTCAACAAAATATAACAAATTTTGGAAAAAACGGCAAAATAAAAAAAATATTTTTTTGAAAAATTTCGTTAAAAAAATTTTTCGGCAAAATTTTTTGGTAAAATTTCTCCGCCAAAAAAAATTTCGCGGCGGCCTCGGGCCGCCGCGAAAATTTTGCCCAAAATTCACAAAATTTGTCCAAAAATGCCAAAATATTTACTAAAATATAAGTAAAATTCCCAAAATATGCAAAATATTTTTTAAATAAAAAAATATTTTTAAAATATTTTAGTTAAAAAAAGTCCAAAATATTTTTTAAATATTTTTTTTATTTTAAAAATATTTTTGGGGTCTTTACTGATTAGGGAAATCAAGCCGATCATGCAAAAATATACACACCACGCCACATTCTTTGTAATTTCTAGCACGCTTTTCAGACGACTCTTTAGAAGGTTAAACATACTTTTGCTTACAAAGTAACCCGTTAGTTAAGCTGGTTAAGCAAAAAAGACTTAAACCAAGAGCAGAATATGAGAGATTCAATCAGAGAGTACAGAGAACCACATTGTTTCTGTCTTTAGCACAGAGACAAATTTATTCCACACAGAAAAGTGATGAGGAGCAAAAATATACACATCAATTTTACTATTAATTCACTGAGTGTCTACAGTTTATAGTTTAGTACACATATTTAGGTTCACACTAAGTCACCCGTCATTATGGAAAAGACCAGACTGTGTTCTATACAAAAAAAGTGATAAGCTTTGACTAAACGAAAAGACTCAAACCATTGTGCAGAGCACAGACAATCAAATTATTTCTGCATTTGTTTGGCATTGAGTGGCTGAATTAGAACAACTTGTGATAAGAATTAGTTAGTTTAGACACATTGACATTCAGGTGATGCGTAATAAAAGTATAATCGATAAAGAAAAAATATATCCACAATACGTTTAACTTTGATTTCTTGAGATCCTGATGCGATTCGATATCAATGCTAACAATGATACAATAAACATATTAGAGAAGAGAAGGCTGTATTTTTAGATAAAAGAGATAGATCTTACTGACTAAGCAGAAAGGCCTAAATCATTGGCAAGTGCAGACAATCATATTCTCTCCGTGTTTGTATAACTGGAATTGACTGAGTTGAGATTAGAATGCGTTAGTTAATCATTTAAGATTGGAAAAAATTAAAAAGTTAAAATCGAAAAAATTAGACTTAAAAAAATACGAATTATTTGGCATAAGCCTAAAAACATGTTCTTATACGGATTTGAATGCCTAATGGAAAAACAGAAAAAGCTACACCACCGTTTTGTGGATGACGAAATCAATAGGACCTAAAGTTACTCGTTTCCCTGTGCCTGTCCTATTCATGTGCAAAATTTAAACTGTAGCCTAAATAAGTCCGGTTAGATGAAAATTTTATAGGTTCAATTAAGAAAATACATATTTCAGCTTTTTCGACAACATTGACCGAATTTCGGAGAAGGACTATCGTCCCACCAATCACGATATTTTGCTAACCAGAGTGCCCACGACCGGAGTAGTCAAGCTCATTTTCACACTGAACAACATTGATTTCAAGTAGGCAGTTTCAATCAGTCAATTTTCGAAAATGGAAATTTTTTCTTCGTCACAAATTAGCGAAACGTTATTTTGAAATGGCTGAATATGTCTTAACAATGTCATAACAGTCTTTGTCATTCTTGCCAAATTTTGGTCTATGACAACTACCATGGAAAATTGCACTGAACGTATGATTCGAATCAACCTTAATCAAAAAATTTTCAGCGTGTACGACGTGGGTGGTCAGCGATCTGAGCGGAGGAAATGGATACATTTCTTCGATGTAAGCTTGAAAAGTTTTTCTGTAAATGTCTTCCTGGAAGAACATTATGTTGCTAAAAGTGTTATGGATGTACCCCGGAAAAATCATTCAGAAAAGTTCCTTGGTAAAGCGGAATAATACTCCTATCAAGAAAGTTATGCCCTATGGCCTCAATTAACCTAGGAAATTTGGCAAAAATTTTTCAGAAGGATTCTCTGTTATTAAAAAATAATTTAGCTTTATACCAAATAGCAATGTGTACTCAATTTCCAGGATGTAAACGCAATAATATTTGTCGCCGCGATAGGAGAATATGACCAGAAAATCCGGGAAGATAATCAAACTGTAGGTTTTATGGCTTCCTTGTGCCAACATTTATACTCAAACATATTCCAGAACCGTCTGATCGAAGCACTGGAGCTTTTTGACTCCATTTCCAATAGCAGATTCTTTGTCAATTCGTCGATGATTCTCTTTCTTAACAAGAAGGATATTTTTGAGCAGAAGATCACAAAAATCTCCTTGTCTATCACATTTCCTTCTTATAGAGGTTGGTGAAAATTGCAGAAATTGTCGCTAAATTGAAAAACTCCATGTAAATGGTCAAAATTATAAATTTTTTCACTTTTTCCAGCTTTGTGAAAGTTATAACATTTCAAAGCATTTTCGGAATTTTTAACTTTAATCTTCAAAAACTACTCACATCACGTCAACTTTTAATTACTTGTTGCGTCGTACGTGTATGACGTCAACTGTTTATGATGATTTGTAACCTTTTTCAATAGACTTACAAATTCTCCCTCAGCAAATACGAAAGTTATAGGATTTTAAACGAGAAAAAAGCCTTAAAGATGAAATTTGTGTAATAGTCTAAGAAGCTCTTATAACGGAGTTCAAATTGCCGCCTTTTTGTACGGTCCTTCTACTCAAAATGGACAGTCATCTATTCTTAATTTTTATTTCGTTTTCAAAGGCCAATCGCAAACACAAAATGGCGGCAATTTGAGCAATAATTTTACCTGACTTAAACTTTGCCGTCTCCCTCTTTTTTAAATCCCATAACTTTCGTATTTTTGGAGGGAGTAGTAGTGGGTCTATTGAAAAAAGATTACTAAACTTTATAATTAACTAGCTTTAATGAAGGGCGCGGGCAAAGCCCGCGCCCAGTTTTAAGGAGTTTGAGGAGTGTTGGAAATTTGATATAAAACTTCCTCACTTACTTACTTACTCGCTTACTTACTTACTTACTCACTTACTCGCTTACTCACTTACTCGCTTACTTGCTTACTTACTCGCTTACTTACTCACTTACTCGCTTGCTTACTCACTTCCTCACCTACTTACTCATTCACTTACTTACTTACTCGCTTACTTACTTACTTACTCACTTACTCGCTTACTCACTTACTCGCTTACTCGCTTACTTGCTTACTTACTCGCTTACTTACTCACTTACTCGCTTGCTTACTCACTTCCTCACCTACTTACTCATTCACTTACTTACTTACTCGCTTACTTACTCACTTACTCGCGTACTCACTTACTCGCTTATTTACTCGCTTACTTACTCACTCGCTTACTTACTCACTTCCTCACTTACTCGCTTACTTACTTACTTCCTCGCTTGCTTACTCACTTCCTCACTTACTTACTCACTCGCTTACTTACTTACTCGCTTACTTACTTACTCGCTTACTCACTTACTCGCTTACTTACTTACTCGCTTACTCACTTACTTACTTACTCGCTTACTTACTTACTCGCTTACTCACTTACTCGCTTATTTACTCGCTTACTTACTCACTCGCTTACTTACTCACTCGCTTACTTACTCACTCGCTTACTTACTTACTCGCTTACTCACTTACTCACTTACTTACTTACTCGCTTACTCACTTACTCGCTTACTTGCTTACTTACTAACTTCCTCACTTACTCGCTTGCTTACTCACTTCCTCACTTACTTACTTACTCGCTTACTTACTTACTTACTTACTCGCTTACTTACTTACTTACTTACTCACGTACTCACTTACTCGCTTACTCGCTTACTTGCTTACTTACTCACTTACTCGCTTACTTGCTTACTTACTCACTTACTCGCTTGCTTACTCACTTCCTCACTTACTCGCTTACTTACTTACTTCCTCGCTTACTCGCTTGCTTACTCACTTACTCGCTTACTTGCTTACTTACTCACTTACTCGCTTACTTACTCACTCGCTTACTCACTCACTCGCTTACTTACTTGCTCGCTTACTTACTCGCTTACTTGCTCGCTTACTTACTCACTTGCTTACTCACTTCCTCACTTACTCGCTTACTTGCTTACTTTCTTGCTTACTCGCTTACTTACTCACTTACTCGCTTACTTGCTTACTTACTCACTTACTCGCTTACTTCCTCACTCGCTTACTCACTCACCCGCTTACTTACTTGCTCGCTTACTTACTCGCTTACTTGCTCGCTTACTTACTTACTCACGTACTCGCTTACTTACTTACTCGCTTACTTGCTTACTTACTCACTTACTCGCTTACTTACTCACTTACTCGCTTACTTGCTCGCTTACTTACTCGCTTACTTGCTCGCTTACTTACTTACTCACGTACTCGCTTACTTACTTACTCGCTTACTTACTCACTTACTCGCTTACTTGCTCGCTTACTTACTCGCTTACTTACTCACTTGCTTACTCACTCACTCGCTTACTCACTTCCTCACTTACTTACTCGCTTACTTACTTACTCGTTTACTTACTTACTCACTTAATTCGTATTCAAAATCAACTTTTTTTGTAGAAAAACGGCCAAAAATGACCAAATATGGCATAAAATTGAGTAGAAATGGTGAAATTTGATAATTTAACAAGTAGGAATGTTGGAAATTTGATAGAAAATGGATATAAATTGAAAAAGAGATAAGTTGATATGCTGAAATGGCTTAAAACACCATTTTTCGTTTTGGCGCGAATTCAAATTTTGAATTTGAAATCTGATGGGAAATTTGAATTCAGGAGGTCGAAAAACCACTATATGCAAATTTTCAGCTCTTTTGACAATCGGATATGAAAAATCGACTTTTTTGGTCGAAAAATGGCCAAAAATGACCAAATATGGCATAAAATTGAGTAGAAATGGTGAAATTTGATAATTTAAAAGTAGGAATGTTGGAAATTTGATAGAGAATTGATATAAATTGAAAAAGAGATAAGTTGATATGCTGAAATGGCTTAAAACACCATTTTTCGTTTTGGCGCGAATTCAAATTTTGAATTTGAAATCTGATGGGAAATTCGAATTCAGGAGGTCGAAAACCCCTGTATGCAAATTTTCAGCTCTTTTGGCAGTCGGATATAAAAAATCGACTTTTTTGGTCGAAAAATGGCCAAAAATGACCAAATATGGCATAAAATTGAGTAGAAATGGTGAAATTTGATAATTTAAAAGTAGGAATGTTGGAAATTTGATAGAGAATTGATATAAATTGAAAAAGAGATAAGTTGATATGCTGAAATGGCTTAAAACACCATTTTTCGTTTTGGCGCGAATTCAAATTTTGAATTTGAAATCTGATGGGAAATTCGAATTCAGGAGGTCGAAAAACCCCTGTATGCAAATTTTCAGCTCTTTTGGCAGTCGGATATAAAAAATCGACTTTTTTGGTCGAAAAATGGCCAAAAATGACCAAATATGGCATAAAATTGAGTAGACATGGTGAAATTTGATAATTTAAAAAGTAGGAATGTTGGAAATTTGATAGAGAATTGATATAAATTGAAAAAGAGATAAGTTGGTATGTTGAAAATAGCTTAAAAACACGTTTTTGTGTTTTGGCGGGAAAATTTTCATTCAAATTTTGGATCTGACAATTTTGGGGAAACCTGGAGATTGGTAGCTATCGATTGAGCTATTGGTCATAGGGATCTGATGAGTGGATCCTGAGATATAAGGGTTCCATACATACAGAAAACTGGAAAATAATATAGTTCAATTGGTGTATTCTGAACCTTCATGTTTATTCATGTAATTAAAAGTCAACGTGATGTGGGTACATTTTAAAGAATAAAAGTAATAAATTAGTAATATTTTGAAAGATTATAATTTTTACAAAGTTTGAATAAGTAGGAAAATGTGCCCATTTTCGTGGAATTTTTCTCCAATTTGTCAATCAGTTATTTCTTCTCAAGTTTTTTCTTTGGCGTAAACTGAAAATTGGCGCAAATTTGAAAATGTTTCAGTTTAATTCCTAACTAACTGAATGAAAAACTCCCATTTCAGGAGGACTCAACTACGCTGAAGCTGTGGCCTATATTCGCCGTCAATTCCAACGGCTCTACAAAAATCAGCAGAAAATGTACATACATGGTTAGTGTCTACAGTATACAATCTGTATTAACAAAATGTTTTTTTAGAAACCATGGCTACGGATACAAATCAAACTGAAAAGGTAAAATCTTTATTAGTTTTACCTGAAACTTTCACAAAAAATAATTTTTCATTCTAAATTTTTTTGGCTTATCCAAAACAATTATAAAATTAAAAAGCGCCAAGTTCAAAACAGTTGCCATATGGCCACGTTATCGAGGTGGACCTATAAAGAGATTTACATAAGGCATGCCTTGATGTTTAAGAAAAAGTGTTCTTGAAGCGTATGGCAACCTGAACAGTACATAAATACCTTAAATGTGTTTTCTGTTCGCCTTACCTTTACTATTTCTCTTTTTATTTTCTCTCTAATTACTTAGCTTCTACTATCTATAACTTTAAGTTTATACGATAACTTTATACTTTCCCTTTAACTGTCTCTCTACCCTGACTAACTTTTCTTCTCTAAAATATTTTCCTATGGTCCAGCTTATAGTATTTTCAGTTCTCTAGCTGTTTAGCTTGTACTATTTTCTGATTGTCTATAGACAATCAGGAAACAGTTGGGAGCATAGTGTAGGTTTGACAGTTAGAGAACGAAAAATACCAAACCCTTTCCCCGATAACGTGGAAACATCAAAGTTTCATTTCTTTCAGAAATACTGTACCTTGAAGTGCAATTTTTTAGAAGATAGCCAATAGCTGAGACTGATTCTTTGTAGCTACAACCAAAAAATTTTCCGATGTATTGATAACAATAAATTTTCAGGTATTTGCTTCTGTATTAGACACAATTGTACAAGAAAATCTCCGTGACACAGGAATCCTCTGAATTCTTGCGGTTTTATTTTTGTTATGTAAGAAAATTAAGTTATTATTTTTGTGACGTTTTTATTTTCTGACACGGTTTAGTTTTGTGATTGGACTTGAATAAATTATTTGAATCTCTTTGGTTTATACTAACACTATTAACATGACTAACATTACTAAACGTCCCTCAGGGTTCATCCAGGAAATTCGGGATCGGTGGTCCAAACGGTCTTGTTTTTCATAACTTTTCTTTTGAAATCCTCAAAAGGTATTTGATCCTCAAGCAACAAGGATAACCTCAATCTACCACTTTATATCTACCGGATTAGTTTTTGGCTTAATCCCTAATCTGAGTGAAAACGTTTGGTTAGTAACAAGCGCGGGTAACATATAAAAGTGGACTATTAGTGTCTTTCACAAGACAGTATTACTTTCTGTAAGATCTTTGGTTCCTCACATTTTGGGTTGAAACATTTTCACAATGTTTCTGGTATAGTGTATCTGAGATATACAGTCGACTCTCGATTTACCGCACATACGATTTACCGCACTTTCGATTAACCGCACATAATTGGCTGGAACGGATTTTTTCCATACAAAATTCCCTCGATTATCCGCATTTTGTGCGGATAAATTCGATTATCCGCACAGGTTTTTGCGGAACCAAAGTGAAATTTCCAAGTAAAATTTTTCGTTTATCCGCACAAAGAAAAATGGTTCAGTTTTTGGCGCAAATTTGAATTTTTATACAAAATTTTCCTGTTTTTCATCAAATTTTTCGAAAATTTTTCAAAAATTTTGCCAAATTTACCAAAATTTTTGCAAAAATCGGCCAAAATTCAGTAAAAAATTCAAAATTTTTTGGGCGGGAATTCAAATTTTATTTTTTATATTGAAAAAATGACAAAAAATATAGGAAATTTCGTTTATCCGCACAACTTTGCACTGGAAGGATTTTCTCCATACAAAATTCTCTCGATTTACCGCACACTCGATTAACCGCACTTTCGATTATCCGCACAAAATCGCCAGACCCGATGTGTGCGGTAAATCGAGAGTCGACTGTACTATATTTTTGGTATCAAATTCATTTCTCGCATAAAACATTTTTGGTCGCCGCAAACGTATTCAGATTCTTTAAGTATAACTAAAACCTATATAAGTAAAACCTCACCTGGTGAAACGCTCACCTGGGGAAACGTTTCACCAGATGAGGTTTCCTTGTAAGTTAAGGCTTATATAAAATTAGGGACCCACAAGTTCCAGGATTAATTAAACTAATCTTTCAAATTTTTTAATTTATTTATTAAATAAACCAGAAAACTATATATATATTTAATAACTAAAGATCTCTGCATTCTGAACATATATATATAAATCGCCTCTAGGCATTAGCCAAGGTCTTAGTCCTGGAACCTTAAGACTTTCGGTATCTTTGAAAAAAGTTGTAAAATTTGAAACAATTCAAAGTAATTGTAATTGAAGCAGAGAATCGAATATCCTTTTTCAAGGCTCATGTGACTAAAGAGTGTTGACTAAAAAAGATAACCGTATCCAAATGTTCTCTATCAATCCCCGAATAAGCCGCAGAGGCGATTTCCATAGAGTACGATTACTCTGATAACTAGCCGACAAAGTTTTTCTTCATGATCAGATACTCTTACAGTGCTACAAATAAGTTTTTATTGCTAATTTGCCTTTTGAGTATATAATTTTTTAAATATGGGAAAAAATAAAAATGAGTAAAGCAGTACCGAAGAAGTATTTACGCACCACAAAAAGCTTAATACCTTTCTTGAAGTTCAATTTTAGGTATTTGCTTCAGTACTATCCGCAGTTGTAGAGGAAAACCTCCGAGGCACAGGAATCGACTAACTTGATCCAACTTTTATTCTTGAGTAATAGTACATTGAATTATTTATTCTCATATCTCCAAAATACGTTGTAGTTTTGTATACTCTGCTTTTATACTTCCTCAATAAATTACTCAAATTTCGTAAATTTTATGCTCGCTATGGGTTATGTGAAGTTGCGCAGTTAGGGCAATAACGGCTAATATACGGCATCAATACTATAAAGGGACATCCTTAATTCGGCAGATGTTTTCAATCCGTCCGATTAAATTTTCGGTACCTTTCTGTCGTCAAATCGGGCCGAGTGAGGCAGGGCCGTTTTTTCATATGGGGAAATAAGGGAATTCCCCGGGGTCCAGCTTTGAAAATCCTTATGAAAATTGAAAAAATGCACGCCTAAGAATGCATCCAGACACCAAATTCCCCGGGGTTCAGCAAAATTCCCCGGGGTTCAAAAATGGCCAAACTACGGCACTGGAGTGAGGTGTCACTGGAAATACCTGAGGCTGTAGGTCCCGACAAATCCTCATACACAAATTTTGAAAATTTGAATTATCGCCAAAACCGAAAAATGGATTTTTAAGGATTTTGGCCATGGAAAAATGTCTGTTTTATGTCCTCCATCGATTCCCGGGCCATCCATCTTTACTTTTTACTAAAAATGGCGTTTCTCTAACTGTCTGCTCTATAGCAAGCAGTACTCTCTCACGTAGCGAGAGAGTGCACAAAATTTGTCTAACAGGAAAAGGAATGAGTTTGGAGGAATCTCAAATACTTTTTCGAAAATTGTTTCCGAAAAATAGTACACAACAAAGAAGGAAGACCCGCGGCCTTCGCCGCAGAGCACCGTCGTAAAGTGTTACTTTTGAGCCCTAAGGTATAAAGGAATCATAGGGGCAGCAGGGTCCATTCAAATAAGGTATACACGCCCTTGTAGCGGCGTGGTCTAAATAGTCCCCTTTAAAAACCCTTCCCAAAAAAAACACGTTTTTTATTTAAATTTGAATTTTGGGAAATTTTAGGAATTCAATTTGTATGGTCAAGACGCAAAATGACCGCAATGAATTAAAAATAAATGATTGTGTGAGTATTTTTTTCTTTTATGTTTACTTATTTTACTTTTAGTTAAATTAAGTCGGACAAAATATAGCAAAAACTTCCCCCACACTACACTTGTTTTTAATTCCTTGCAGAGAAGTTTACAGTAAAGGTTCAAATAAAAGAAGTTTGTAACTCTCTATTTTACTGGGTTAAACTATTCAGCTTTCGGCAGTTTTGCCCTAGCTGTGGATTATGAGAAGTTGCCCTTTTAGGTAAAAATTGCTACTATTTATAACGGCTAATTTAACTTATACTTTCATCCTGTCCCTCAAAAGCACCAGGTGAATGTGTGTCCTCGCGAACAGAATCTCCAGCTTTCAGACGCTTCTGGGCCCCAGGCTCGCGGGTGCGCCTCAAAACTCATAATTTTAGAGGGAGGGGTTATCAATATCAGATTTGAGGGTCACATACGTGAAAGTGTGTGTTACTTAACTTACGTGGGTTACGTAAAAATGCCAGTACCCGCGTCGGGGCTCGGATCGACTCGGATCGACTCCGCTCGAAACGACTCCTCTTAGAGAAGACTACTGGTACCGGTTTCGCCGGACATATTTACGAGTTCCGGTATTTATGGCTTCCGGAAATCCGGAAAATCCTGGATTTGGACCAGGGGCGCGTCAGGGCTCCGATCCGGGCGTGTGCTCCCGGATGAAAGAAGTGCGCCAGCGGCGAAGTCGCTGGGTTTCCCTGTTTGTGTCATAGACTAAAAGAGTATAATCACAGAATTTAACTAGCCTATTTTACTCACAATTCTGTCGTAAACAAAACATTGTTCATCATCCGTCCAAGAAATAAAAAATAATTGTAGTGTTGATATTTTTGTTTATCTTTTTGATCTAATTAAAATTGTTTTCCTGTCTCTATCACCTCCAAACAATATAACATAGTCGACCTATAAAAAGAAGCGATTAGAGAATGATTATATAGAAGGTCGACTATCTGCTGTAGCACTGTGTGAGTGGAATCAATATGGCAAACGAATGTATAAAAATGTTATTCACAAAATTAAAAATAAGTGAAGAGTGAGTATTTTTGTTTGATTTTGTATGGTGTAATTTAACTATGCTTATATGGTTAAAAAGCTGATTTTTTAAAGATTCTTAAAATTTGTCTTTGACCAATTTACATTTGTCTCATCACCAGCGACCTAATGCGTTTATCAAATGTGTAAATAACATCAACAGTATAGCGTCACAATCCAAGGAATTAAAACCATACAAATTCCTAATTATCTGAGCACTAGGGGCAGGGCAAAATTAGAGTGGGTAAATTAGAGACTTTACGGTATTTCCTGACTAAATTCACTCTTATTAAATATTTAGACAAAAACAAATTGTCTGCACCAGGGATGTAACCGGTTATACAGGGGTGTATATGCGGATAGTTGAAAACACGTCAAAATTTTTGTGTTTTCATGTGAATTTGTTTATTTCAATATGAGAATCCTAACTCAACTTTTTATTCTACGGTTGAGAAATCGTCATCAGATTTGACATTTTACGGTTAGAACATGACATTTTAGCAATTTGTCATTTTACTATCCGGTCAACTATCCGGATGTACTGTTTTCTGGATTTCGACCGGATAGTAAAACAAAAAATTGCTAAAAGCGGGGTTTTTACTGTAAAATGTCAAATCTGATGACGATGTCTCAACCATATAATAAAAAGTTGAGTTAGGATTGTCATATTGAAATAATCAGATTCACATGAAAACACAAAAATTTTGACGGTTTTTCAACTATCCGCATATTCACCTCCTGTATAACCGGTTACAGCCCTGATCTGCACCCTATTATTGCTATTTCTGCCAATCTCTCCTCTAGTTACTCGCTATCTGTTTGCTGTCTTTAAAAGAAAAGCCTACTTGCGGAAATGCTCTTTTCTCTAGTTATTCGCTCTCTGTTTGCAGCCAATAATAGTGTCTACGCTATCCGAAAATGCTTTGCAGCTTTGTTATGTGAACAAATGCGTAAATCAAAGTTCCACGATATACGCAAGGAACTAAAAAAATAGCAGTGTGTATATTTTTTCTTAACCGAGTAAATTTAACCCGCAATATGGCCAATTGGTTACCCAGGGAATCTATTAACTATTATGATGGCTTAGACTAACAACTTCAAGAAATGAAAAACAAAAGTGTGCTGTAATTTTTGCTTGATATTGTAATTATTTTATGGCGAAGGATTCGTAGTTTTTCCTCATTTCAAATAATTCTAACCAGTAAATTTACCCCACAATGTGTCCAATTGGTCAGCCAAGGAATCTATTAACCATTACGATGACCTAGAATAACCAACGGCGTTCAAGGAATGAAAAACAAAATTGTGTTGTTATTTTTGCTTGATATTGTAATTATTTTATGGTGAAGGAGTCCTAGTTGTTCCTACTTTAAATTCTTTCTTAACCAAACTGAAGCAGATCGGATATCGTTCTCTGCATTCAAAGAATCTGCCGATGCCTGAAATCTTTTCTTTAGTCACTCCCTATCTCATTTTTGCATAGAACAGAATATATGCTTTCATAAAATGTTTTGTTGTGTTGATCAGCATATCAAGTTTCTCGAAAAGTTTCGAGAGGCTGGCCGAGGAATTAAAAATAGTTATAGTGTGGGTATATTTTTGTTTATTTTTTAATTACCAACAATGCACAAGGAATGAAAAACAAAAGTGTGCTGTTATTTTTGCTTGATATTGTAATTATTTTATAGCAAAGGATTCCTGGTTTTTCCTATTTTAAATTCCGATGCCTGAATTCTCTTCTCTAGTCACTTCCTATCTCATTTTTGCATAGAACAGAGTATATGCTTTCTTAAAATGCTTTGTTGTGTTGATCAACATATCAAGTTTCGCGAAAAGTTAATCGTTACTATGGACAAGGTATTATAGTCAACGAGGCCGAGGAATTAAAAAGATATGTAGTGTGGGTATATTTTTCTTTAATAGAGTTTGTTTTTTAGCGGCCATTTGGTCATATAAGTAAGCGTTAGTATTCATACCATAGTTCGAGGCCGTATATTTTATAAAGTAGAGAAAGAGGAAATTATTTACGAGCTAACTCACGTTTCACATGAGTAAACCTCAATTCTGATATTGCTAACTCAATAAATTACAAACAAGTGTCGCGGAGGGTATTTTTGCTTCATTTTTTCTAACTTAATTCAGTTTTCGTTACTGTCTCTATCACCTCTAAACACTTTAATATAGTGGAATTATTCAAAGAAGCGATCTCTAAGTAGCGAATCCTCTAATTAATCCCCTGGGAGAATGATTGTATTGTAAGGGGTCTAGAAGGGGATTACTTGAGGGGGATTAATTTGAGGGGGAGTTATATTTTTTGGGACACGTCGCCGGCGAAAATTTTTGTGTCGTTTTTGGAAAAATACGGATTTTTATGGAAATTCTTGAAAATATAAACCAATTTTGAATTGGCGCCAAAAAGGTAAAAACACATGCAGATTAAAATGAGAATTTTTGCATTTATAACTGATGTTTTAGGAATTTTTTTTTGGAAAAATTTCGCAATATTTGGTAAAATATCCAAATTTGTAATGAAAATTCAAACTCAATTTTGAATTTGCCCTAAAAAAATTTGGAAAACACACATTTTGGGGGGAGGGGAGCAATTATTTGTGGGGGAAATAATTGAGAGGGGATTTATTAGAGGATTTATGGTAAATAACCTTTGGTATAAGAACCATAATCTGAGAGCGTATATTCACAAACAAGCAGACTGCAACAAAACATTATGTGATTGAACAAAGTGAACGAGAATACAAATTTTCGTTGTCTGTGCAGTCATGGCTCCTATTCCCCTCGCGTGGTGACTAGAGGTTTATAGGATACTCTATTGAAGTTCGACCATATGCTGTAACACTGTGTAAATAGAATCAAAATCTTGTAAAAATTAACTTTAGCTGTACGCGCGGAGTGTGCATCTGCGGCGCTTCGCGCACCGCCATCAGCGGTCAAAGTTGGGATGTTCGGGAGTAGAGTAGTTCGGGAGTAGATTTCCGGATTTCCGGAAGCCATATCTTTCGGTGGTCGTCGAAGTCGGGCTTGAAACCGGTACCAATCGACTCAGCTGGCCGAGACGAAGCGATTGACGTATCATACGCCCAAATTCGAGCACCGACGGATTTTTCGGCCTCAAGGGGTACGTTATGTTATCATTTGCACGAGATTAAAAATAAGTATAGAGTGAGTATTTTTGTTTTATTTTGTACAGTTTAATTTAACGTTGTTTATACAGTTAAATAGTTGATTTTTAACTGATTAAGAAATCGTTCTTTGACAAATTTAACATTTGTCTCATCACCAGCGTGTTAATGTGTTTGTCACATCACATCAAACAAGATCATAATCACGGCAAAGGAATTATAACCATAGAAATCTTAACTATCTAAGTCTAATTTACTAATGTCTCTGTTCAAGCTATCAAAAATATGTGTTATGGGTATATTTTTAATGAGAAGTTTTTCAGGTCGGAATTTATTATGCAATTTTAACAAAAGCAAAACACTGTGGAAAATAATTTGGTTTTTCTAATTTTATGATTCTTTATACTTCATTTTAAGTTAAACATGATATTAAACTGGCTTATAGCTGACTAAAGGCAGTCGACTAAATTCACATATTTTAGCTATAAGTAGTAGAAAATAAAGCAAAATAATATTAGCTAACTAGGTTTTTTTCCAGCGCCTTCGGCGCTGGAAAAAAACCTAGGTCGGGCGCTTCGCGACCGACCTCGCCGCCTTCAGCCGCTCGAAGGGTGCGATTCGGGAGTAAGGGTTGTTCGGGAGTAGAGCAGCATGAGACTATTTCGGGCCTGCCGCCCTCAACAACTGTTGTTCGGGAGTAAGGGTTCATTGCTCTTTCTGTTCTTAATTTTCCTTCAACACACGGCTACCCTATTTCTTCTAAAATACCCCCTATAATCAACCGCGTCCCTACAGATAGTGAATAGTGTATAAAAATGAGAGGTTAGAGAAAAAGCCATAATATATGATTGTCTGCGCTCTCCAACAATGATCCACTGCGACCGCTGATGGTTGAAGGACTTTCTGCTTAGTCAGATCCTATCTCTTTTCCATATAGAACACATGTTATTCTACTCTAAAATGTTGTGCGGTACTTTTGTGTATATCAATTGTCATCATTGGAGAGACAGACTGAGACACATTAACTCAAGAAATTTATATTAAATGTAGCGTGTGTATATTTTTGTCACTGATTCACTTTTTCGCCACTAACCCTTTTTTGCCATAATCTAAAACCACAATAAAACCACACTGCGAGTATACGGTATCTGTTAAAACAATGCACCAAGTATATGCTTGTCTGCGCTCTCCAACAACGATCCATTGTGTCTGACTCCGACGGCTTCTGTCTTTTTACTCAGTCAATCCCGTCTTTTTTAAATAAAAGAGAGTTTGTTCTCGTTAAAATGTTTTGTTGCTTAGTTGTGTAAACCAAAACGTCAATTTTAAAGTAAACCCTACAATCAATCACACAAGGAATTAAAAAGTAATGTGATTTTGGGTAATTTTTGCTTAGTCAATATTATTTAGTGCTAAAAAAAATACAAGAGAACCCGCCGATTCTCGGCGGATTACCGCCTCGAATCGGCGGGTTCTCTTGTATTTTTTTCCGCGGTTAGCGTGCATCCGCGGCGCTTCGCGCACCACTTGCCATTTTGTCGTAGAGACTCGCGGCCTTCGGCCGCTCGAACGGGGTTCTGATTTTTCAAAAAATTTCGAAAAAAATGTTTGACAAAAAAAATTTTTTTCCGTACCCGGGGGTACCCCGATAATTTTTTCGACCCCGGATTCGGATTCAGCACCCCAAAAAACCCCCGGGTGCAAAAAATTAGCTCCCCAGATGCTTTGGTTCAAAATGGCCATTTTTGGCAAAAATGGCACTTTTTGGCCTAAAAAAAGCCACTTTTTGACATCTCCCCAAAAAAATTTTTCCGGATTCGTTCTTAGGATTGTCTGGGGAGCATTTTGAGCTATCATGCGACTCCGTAGCGCGTGAACTCAAAAAGATATCACCATTTCCAGAAAAACATGAAAAATGACACTTTTTGGCAAAAAAAGGCCACTTTTTGACATCTCCCCAAAAAAATTTTTCCGGATTCGTTCTTAGGATTGTCTGGGGAGCATTTTGAGCTATCATGCGTCTCTGTAGCGCGTGAACTTGAAAAGATATCACCATTTCCAGAAAAACATGAAAAATGACACTTTTTGGCAAAAAAAGGCCACTTTTTGACATCTCCCCAAAAAAATTTTTCCGGATTCGTTCTTAGAATTGTCTGGGGAGCATTTTGAGCTATCGTGCGTCTCTGTAGCGCGTGAACTCGAAAAACGGCCATAGGACCCCCTCCGACATCCATCCTGCCAATTAGGTTAGAGTGGAACCAAAAATTATGTGTTCAACTATTGTTCAATTCTTATTGAGGAATTGGAGAAAATTTCTGAAAATTAAAAACGAAATATGAGTGTGTATATTTTTACTTAAAATGCTTAAAAACTGAATTCAGATTGACTGCAGGATTGCAAACTATATCTGCGTAAATAAAATCACCGTTTAAATGATACAACGAAATAAATGCGTAATTGGTATATTTGCATATTATATATTTCATACTGGTGGTGCCTACGGCACCACTGTTTACCTCTGTCTTTGTCAGCTATATTGTCAAGTATTTGGGGGTGCCTGGCTTTGTCAGCGGAGCCTAGCGGCCTTCGGCCGCTCAACAGTGGCTTTGTCAGTGACAACCGCGGCATTTCGCCGCTCGAACACAGCTTCTCGAACACTGAAATCTTCAATTAAAGTGCATATTTCGGACTGCACTGTACTTTTGAGGATTTGCCTTGGAGGTTTGAATGGGTTAACCTGGTTGACGTTTTAAAGTGTGGTGAGTTTAAGCCTTTTTTTTAGTTTGGATTTGTTGTGCCCGGTCCAAAGAGTGCCGTATTAGGGAAGTGCCTCTGGCCATTTTAGGATTATAAATCAAAATATGGGTAATAAATCAAATTTTTGATTTATACTGACAGGTTGAGACACGGCACGAATACAGGTACATAGCTGCTCTTTTAGTTTTCAAGATTATGGGTCACCCATACCCCTGAATATTTACATGCTCACTTATGTTTATCGCTACTATACCATACTCTATGACAATCGGGCGCTGCAAATATTAAATGATGTTGAACATTTTAATTATCGCAAATATTCTAGCTGAACCGCCAATTTGAATTTTTAATTAATTCGGAGTTTTCAAAGTCAAAAATTTTTTAAGTTTCACAAATAGCTGAGCCGAAATGATCTATACGAATATGTACTTTACAGTAACTTAAACTATGATCACAGGCGTTTTTAAACATAGGGACAGTTTATATTTGATTTTTACCAAGTGCTCTAGTTAATATAGTTCATGCTTTATATATGTCATTTGTTGGTAATAATTTATATCCACATCGTCTCTTTTATGCGTATACTACCAGTAAAACAGTTAAAATAATATGTGATATGTTTACGTTTTTATTATTTAAGATCCGCGGCGAAGGCCACGAGTCATCCTTCTTGTTATTTCCTAAAAGCCTTTACGGATTTGTTGTGTAAAATAAATGTTTGCTAAATTACTAACCTACGCAACTGTGTGAGTGTATATTTGGTTGCAATTTTTGTTAAGTAAATGGTATAAATAAATACAAAAATACGTTCGCGGACCTAATGAGTGAAAGTTCCGTTAGGAAATCTGCCCTTGCGACAGGAAATAGACAGATTCTGTGTAACAGTGAATATACTAAATTCAATTGACATTAAAGTAAATTTTATATATATATTTTTTCATTTTAAAGAAGAAACCTATCAAAATGAATACAGATAGAATGCATCCTGTTCTTAAAGTTTGAAACATATGTAATAGCTTTTTGAATATATATACTAACATTGGGATTTAGTTCCGAACCAAGCTATTAAATCAACAATACCCACACCATACATTCATTTAACATCTTGTAATCGAGAAAACTGTATAATCCATATAGTATTTATATGTTGTTTTTTATTGCATTTGGAACCACACGAAACTACTAAGTTTCCTCATTTTTTGATGGAAAAATAGATCATTTAAAAGAAAATTTCCAGACAGTGGCCTATTTTCAAAGTGTATATCTTTGCAATAATTTTTAGAATATACAGTGTTAAAACATTTTTGTAATTAGCAAAATTGGTACAATTGGTTCAAAAATATCCTACATCATACATTGATTTAACTTCTCGCCATTGAAACGTTCATAGGTAAACTAGTATACAATACCGAACACTGAAATAGAGCATATAAATGGTCAACTTTCAATGGAAATACAAAGGAAGTGCCATTTTTAGTCGAAAAATAGTCTTTTGTAATTAAACCAATTGCATATTCCTGGAGAGCAGTCAGTTCCACACGAAACGGCTAAAACATCGTTCTGTGAAAATGCCAGACCTAAGCATTTAGAAAGTTATTTTTTAAAGAGAACTTTAATCTTTCGTTATAATTTGAATTGGACATTGTTATTAATTATATATAACACATTAACAATCTCTTTATAATTTTTATGTCTATCACTAAAAATTGAAGCGCTCTATTTAATCTATTTATCTTTTCTCCTGATCCTCCCGGAGGTGTCGGTTTATCAAGTGTCTGTGTTGATTTATCGAGAGCACTTTGTATGTAAATCGAACTTTGTATGTAACTCGAAGTATTCTTTTCAAAACAAAGTTTGAACAAAAGTAGCATGTTTTGCACCGGTTTAAAATTATTTACTGAAAAAAATTACTTTGAAAATAAAAATACACTTACACGTTTTGTAATATTTTATGTGAGGATAAATCCATAACTGTCAATATAATAAAATGCAAATGATTGACGTGGGAAAGAGTTTTGCATAAGACTGAACAGTTTTAGTTTCGATTGACATATTAGTTTGATGAGTCAATGATGTCAATCATTTCCATTTATTTATATTTATTATTATTATATTATTATAGTTATTACTTTGTCCTCGCATAAAATATTGCAAACCTTGTAAGTGTATTTTTATCGTGTAAGTTCCTATTTCCATTACTAATCTAGAAATTAAAGCAAAATGTCCGCTACTTAAGTTGACAGAAAAGTTTTTGGACGTAATAGATCAAGAAAGAGTAATTGCTCAAATTGAAGCTTAGCAGTAAAATATAGTATCCATGCTCAGCTCTAAACAATGTTCGAAGCATAAAGCGAAACACAAAGTACGCTTTTCTAAGACATAAAAATCGTTAGTGTAGAATCTAAGCTTCAAGATGGGTTAGTGCTCAGGGGTTAAGTAAAGCTCAATTATGAAAAAATGTTTCTGTCAACTTATGCTCATGATTTAATAATTTTATGATATGTTTTTTTTCCAAAATTTAAAATAATAGTTATGATTTTTAGAAGTACATTGCCTAAGAAGTTCCTATTTCCAATACTAATCTTGAAATTAAGCCAATATGTCCGCTACTTCAGCTCCAGAACGTCTTTGTATGGAAATTGAGAGCAGTGCGTTAACTTTTTTGACTCGCCCTCAACTTCTTCGTCTGTCAACAATCTCTAATCGCATGCGTTGTATTCTTGACGAGGATTTCTCGAGCAAACCCTATTTGTTACTAAGAACATTGCACAACAATCCTTGGTGGAGAATCAATTGGACATATTTTAAGATTGAACGATTTATTGAACTTTTGGCCGAAAGCAAATTCGTTCGCTTCAAGACCGTTGATCTCTCATATACTACTCTGAAAAATGATACTGAAAAAAACCTATTGAAGGAAATCAGTCACGCGTGCCAAGGTAAGTTAGTGTTTCATTTGCTCGAAATTACTTAAAGTCAGCCCAAAATGGATTTTTAACTGCAGTTTTAGTTTGCAGAAGGACGGTTCCAAGAGCATAGTTGCTTGCCATGACTTTAAAAGTTTTCAATGCAGCTACAAAAACAGCCATTTTTCCACTTTTTGAACTTGTACTCCGAACATTTTTCCATTAATCTCGCCGAGACCTAGAAAACGAGCTATCATTCACCCCTGTAACGGGGTGTATGATAGTCTTAGAGTATGATCATAATCCTGGGGTTGAAAACAAAAAACCGGCTACCTTTGCGATTTAGAATGATTAATAAAATAATAGATATTACAGTCAACCCTGGTTTAAGTCGCTCTTTTATTTGGAATGGCCAGAAATGTATGGAAACCCTTATAGAAAAACCTCGGTTATGTCGCGTGTAGGTCAAAATCCCTAAAAATAAGTGTTAGCCACTCTTGCTGTCATCAAGTCTGACACCATAAATAAGCACTGGATAGAATGCACTCTCAAGTGAAACCATTTCTGACACGAAAAATAAGCACTATATAGAATGCACTCCCAAATGAAACCGTTTCTGACACGAAAAAAAGCACTGGATAGAATGCACTCCCAAATGAAACCGTTTCTGACACGAAAAATTGAGAGAAAAGTACATTTTAGCTATATTTTGTCTAAATTTGTCTACATTTTAGCTAAATTTTGACCTCAAATTCGGATTCCCCGCTAAAAATTACTCTAAAATTGGTACATTCGAAAATAAGCACCTCTAAGAATGCACCTGTGAAAAATGAAAATAAGCACCCCTAAGAATGAGCTCCAAAAATGAGCGAGACAGCACTGAAATATTAGGTAAAAGGATAGTAGGGGCCATTTGAAAGTGCATTACTATCGTAGAGTCTATCCATCCGATAAACGGCGTTGGTCTTAACAAATTGCCTGGATCTCACACAAGTGTGCGAGTTGGGGGCAGGGATGAGATTTTGGACCATATTTTAATTATCAGTATATGAACTCCACACTAGGGATGAGATTTTGGACCTTGCACAAAGGAAAAGGAGGTCTTTCTTCGGTCTAAATAAACCTAACAAAAGACCCATAAACCTGCTTGGTCGGTCTTTTCAGAACGACCCAACTTTGGTCGTTGAATGTGTTTGGACCGAAGTTCGGTCGTTGAATGTGTTGTTGGAAGAGAGTGTTGTCTGTTCGTCTGCCTATTTCTTACTCAAGTCAGCGTGTGTTGTGTGCGTATAAATTTGACGCTATTGTTTGAAGAAATAGGCAGACGAACAGACAACACTCTCTTCCAACAACACATTCAACGACCGAACTTCGGTCCAGACATTGAAAATGACCACTCTTGCTGTCATCAAGTCCAGCCAGTCTGACACCATAAATAAGCACTGGATAGAATGCACTCTCAAATGAAACCGTTTCTGACACGAAAAATAAGCACTATATAGAATGCACTCCCAAATGAAACCGTTTCTGACACGAAAAATAAGCACTGGATAAAATGCACTCCCAAATGAAACCGTTTCTGACACGAAAAATTGAGAGAAAAGTACTTTTTAGCTATATTTTTTTATATATAAGTATAATGTATACATATATACGATTAATAAAAAAATAATTTATCATTGAAATCATTCACATAAAGTATTCAACAAGCATAACACAAGTAATATAACTTTCGTGATTAAATTCTGAATTTTCATGGTTTTTTGCACTTGCCGAAGTCTGGAGTTGGACCGTTGCTTATAATGCGGCGACATTCATAGCCTGCCGGACATTTAAGCTCATCAGTGTATATAGTACAAAATCCATCACCAACGCCTAAAAGCAAAAAGTGTACCATTAATCTAAGCAGTGTACCGTATTCCTTTTAAATAGCCGAGAAATTTTTGTAACTTCCCCAGAAGGTGGAAATTTATAGGGCATTACTGATCTGACATAATACTAGGAATGCACCTGCCACTCCCGCTTATAAGAAATCGACCCTGCTGAGTTCGCATTCGGTTTTATTTTTGGCCTGCCTTTGGACGAAATGATCGAACCGGAAGACTATATGGGCAAAATGCCATTTTTGGCTACTCTTGGAGAGATTCCCGAGGGGATCATTGGCTACTATCGAAAGTATTGATTCATCATAAATCACCACCTGCGGCACAAAATTTTGTATCTCACGAAATTTTTATTTGTATCTCGCCAGAATTTTATTCGTTGCCCTGATAGTAAATCGACCCCGCTGAGTCCGAATGTGGCTTTATTTTGAACTCCGAAATGCCGGCTCATCCCAAGCTAACACAGGAGTACTTTAAAAAGAATAGGTGTTTTAAAGTAATGCGTGTTAAACTTCCTTACCGTAAGACACAAGAGTACATAGAAGTAGGAAATACAAAATAATTCGGGCGATCATTTCTAAAATAAACTAAAAATATATTTTCTTTATGGCAATGATACTTTTAGCACTGTATAAATAGTCGTTATAAATCGTCTATGAATCTATGGCCGAATAAATGATTCCACTTATTTTTTCAAAATGATATAAAGGAGGCTTTTATAAAATGAATTGCGAAACAGCAACCATTGAGGTATGTGCGAGAATTAAACGGATGACTATAATCCTGTTCAGAAGTGAGCGTCCGTAAAAATAACTGATATCATCTGCTCGTAAAACCGATAAAATTTGACTTGGGCGTTTTAAAAATCAAACCAACTATTTTGAAAAGGGAAAATTTGGTAAATGAATGTGTTTAGTTTCGTAACGGGAAGAGACTAAAATAATTGGTAGAGAATAACATATTTTAGAGAAGCACAATAAATTCAGTGTGTCAACCGGAAGCATGAAAGAAAATTTTATGTGTACTCGAGCATGAATATCCATAACATATTATTTTAACTACTTGCGCGATGCCCGATGGCACAACAGCAGGTACAAATGGGTATCGTGATACTGTAGCGCCTGGTATTTGCGTGCCGGGCAAAAAATTCTATTTCTTCTATTTTCTAATTCTATTCTAAATTATAGTTTCTGGCTAGAGTGTAGAGCAGTAGACGATGCACAGGACGTACGCATTTATCATAAACCAAAAATATATATTATGCACATAAAATTGTTAGTTGTAATCAAAACAGTTTTGACATATACACAACATTTGTAATCTTTGATGTGTAATCTTTGACCTTTCAAGCCATTGTGTTCCGATGTAATTTTGTAGTTTTGGTCGTGTTGGTGCTTTCTCGCTCCACGGCTGCCACTGAGACACCGAACAATCCCTTGATCATTCGCTTGCAGTCGTTTCGGATCGTTTCGTTCAGCGTCCAATAAATGTAAGGAGGAGCAGCTAAACATAGGGTTGGTGTATATCTCTCTTTTGAATCCAGAATCTGTCCTATCAATTTGGAGACTGATAGATAACTTACACTAGGTCTATGCACGTGATGATTTGCGGGGCTTGCAGAGTGGATTGGCCGTAACTTTTTTCTTTCCATACTAGGCGTAACTGATTCTCAAAACCGTAAGGGCATGTGTCTGGTTTCCAAATACCGAAGAAAAAATTTTTATCCCTGTTTACCCCTGAAAAATACAATCCCCTCTGCAAAACCCTCGAAAAACAGGATTTTGTAGAGGGAATTATATTTTTCGTGGGTTAAATGGGGGTAAAAATTTTTTTCTATGATATTTGGGAACTAGGCATTTGCCCCTATGTTTCGCCTAGTATGGAAATAAAAAGTTATGGTCAATCCTATCTGCAACCCCAGGCAAATCCCAGGTGCGTAGACCTAGTGTAAGTTATCTATCAGTCTCCAAATTGATAGAAAGATTCTGGATTCAAAAGAGAGATAAAAATTCCAAACATTCCCCTTCGAGAATTTTTTTAACTGAAGCTAAATTTACCGTGGGCGAAGAACCAAGCGAATTGTCCAAGATAAATGATCAGTGGACTTATTTCAAAAATTTGCATATAATCATAAATCCCGGATGCCAACAAGTTAGCTGTCGTGATTATAGAGACTTGCAGGAACACCTAAAAAGTATGGAATGTTACATTTTTGGGACTATTTTTAAAGTTCTTGATAAGAAAAAACCTACGAGAGCTTTAGTTCTGTTTCTTCTAGAAGAACCACCGTTATCCGAGCTAACAGGCATCTTCAGTCTTTTGTACGTGAAAAGTACCAGGAAGCTGACGTAGACGCTGGGAAGAGCAATCACAATAAACCAGTTATAGACGGTATGAGCGAGATTGAAATACTGAAAATATCATTGGTCAGAACCTCAAGAATCGGGAGCGCAAACAATTGATTTTGACAACTTTAATCTGGGTAATCCTAGTCTACGATAACCGATACAACAAATTTTTATATACAAATTTCTTTTTATAAAGTCTGAATTATTTGACAAATTGAAATTGCAGGATTTTAATCCTGTTAAAAATGGAGCTCAAATGAGAATGTGAGCGGGAAACAGATCCTAATTGGCCTAATATAGGACCGGAGTGATAAAATGCAGGCAAATTATAACTTATAGCGTTCAGGCGCTAGTTTCCAATCTGGGCTGTCTTTTTTGTCACACTCGCTTACTTTTCGTCTTTGTCTTTTGCTTTCCTATCGATATTTTATAAATTTATACTAAATTTTTAATTGGTATAAAAATTTACTTGCGTACTTGCTTACGATTTGTTTACCGTAACCGATTTCCATTTTTATTTCCAAAAATTTTGGGCAGAACTCTCAAAGTTTTGGAATACCAGAAACTCAAATTCAATATTTCTGAATCAATAGAAACTCTTCTGTTTTGTAAAATGCCAAAAAAATATTGCTCCCGCCAAAACTAAAACTCAAATTAAAATTTTAAACACGTTTTTCACACAAACCGTTCCATCCGTGTCCTCGTAATAGCCAACGTGAGGATTAAAGAACCACGACATGTAAATAGCGCTGTAAGTAACGGGCTTGGTGAACAGGGAAAAATATGCGGCATATGAGAGAGGAAATGCCATCCAGAGCCAGCAACGTTTGCCTCCAAAAAGACTGTCGCTCCATACCGGCGACAAGACGTCGATGCAGCGGTTCAGGGCAAGAACGAGAGCTGTGCCTGATTCACTGGCCCAGGTGACTAAAATAGACATTGTTAAGTCTTGTAGAGGTCATGGAGAAATGGACTCGAAAATGCTTGAATTTTTGGGTTTAAGTCTCAAGAAAGAGATCATGTGATAGGAAAGTACAGTCTTAGAGATCTGACATTAAGTCTTATTTTTGGCGTAATTAAACCATGCGGGCACCTTGGGAATTCCTTCCAAAGGTAAGTACGGACTTAGCTGATATAATTCCCACTCCAATTCTTAGCAATGCTGTGAAATGTTAGACAATTTAGCAAAAAATATGATAAAAATATTCGCACAGTGGCCCAAGTGGCTAAAATAAGCCTTGCTTCAGTACGATGAGTTTATGGACGAACGATCTCGGAAATGTTTGGATGTGGGTGGTCCTTGTTGAATTATAGCACACTTGAAAAGGTCTTATTTTAGGCATAATTATTAAATGAAAAACTCCACGTATCCATGCAAGTCACAAAATGGGAACGTTTACATTAATCCAAAAATTTAACACACATCACATATTCTTTGCACTGCTTGTTCAGCTTCAGGTACATATTTCGCTTAACCTATTCCTCTACATATCTTTGCGCTATTTTATATATTCCAAAAAAATAATGGTGAAGATAGCGAAGCAGGGTCGACTTAGTATGTATGATAAGTCCGGAGCTTTTATGGAACAGATATGGCCTGCGTAAAAAATGTGATATCGCTCGATTACTATAGTAGATACAGATATTTGATTGTTTGATTCTGAACTTTTTCTTTAAAAATTTTCCATAAAATAAAAAAATTTACCCAGCACATTTATTTTACATAGCTTGACATAACAGGTAGTCGATGTGTTTGTTCATACCATAGATGTCTAATTTTTCCGGTATATAACATACCAAACAAAAGTTTTATACAAACGACAGTCCCGTACAATAACAAAACCAATAGTTTCACAGCACCGAAGAGATATAAACATTTGTTAGAGAGTAGAGAATGACATGTTTCTGATCACTTCAATAAATGTTCTCTTAGAGCGTATCACGTTATCGTAAATTACGATTCGTAATATCAAAAATATACCCACGCACTTCTTTTAATTTACTGTTCTCTATCAGCTCACTGTGGAGCTGATGTTATTAAAAAATGCAAGTTTAGTGAAAAATATATGATAGAAAAATTCGCACAGCGAAACATCAATAGGTTTGAACAGACATTAGAGAGCAGTGCAGTAATAGTTGGAATGAATGACTTGGAATGTATAATTTTTAAGAATCAAAAATATACTCACACCACACACATAGCTTTTAACTTCCTGATTCAGAGATTTTATGTAGGAGCTAACGACATGAAATGGTGATCATTCTTATGGAAAGATACTGGAAAAATATTGCTCCTACAACACTTTTAACAGAAGATTATGGTGTATGGCAAAAAAAGGCTTAAGCAATAATTCTAGAGTGCAGAGAATCGATTTATTTTCTTCCACTGTTTCGCTTTTTCAGCGGTTTCGGTCACAATAATATTTAAAATCCCCTAATACATGTTTCCCAAAAGCTAAAATTTTCAGAAATCTGATGCTAACAAAAAATCTACTAAAATTATGGGCTTCTTCTTATTTATCAATCATTTATTACTCAACTGCATAGTTGCTTTTTAAAGTACGAAACATTTATACTAATGTAAAAATTCACCACACCACGTATTATCTGCATTGCTTGCAGTGGAGCAATGGTAAGTATTGCTGCCTGACTGTTTAGATACAAAGCCTATATATTAACAGGGCAAATTTTTAGAAAAAGTTAGAAAATAAAGCTGTATGAAGATGGTCAAAATGTATGAATATATTTTTATATACAAAATATACAAATTCCTAAGCTTTCAACTTTGACTTTGATGTTAGTGGGATATTGAAGCCAAAAAACAAGGCCTTGTAAGCAAGTCACTTTGTACATTTTTTATTTATCCAAACAACCTACCATTGCAAATCATCCCAAGAAAATATATGAGGCGTGGATGTGAGCAAAACACTGCGCCAGTAATGCCAAAATAACCGGTGAAAAAGCCATTGACCCACATCGCACAGACATCGATTATTCCAAGACAGAACAGGAATTTGTAAGAGCTTTGGTCAAGATGTTTCCAAAGTGAGAACAGGCATGGAATGTAAAGAATCTAAACGCAATAATTATAACTGTATTACATTCGGTTACAATTTTGTGAAATTTTTGAATAAAAACGATTTTTCTTTATTACTCACATAAAGACCCGTTTTGGTTCATTCTGAAATAATTCAAAATTTTGGGCCACCTTCAGGCTCGCATGCAGAAAAAGAGGTAATTTCAAGAAAAAGAAAATCACTTCTTGGGGTATTTTTCCTCACCAAAATACCGTATCAAGGGAGTTTTCTCCCAATCTTCCAACAGGTGAAACACCAGGACCACCTACATTAGCCTAGGGAAATGTATTGAAGTAAGGTCAACCTAAGCATAACCTGTATGTCCTAGCCTACATATCTGAGGGCAATAGCCCCTGATGTATTCCTCGGTGTACGAGTAGGTATTCAAATATGTGCTTCTAAATTATCAAAGAGGAACGAATACGAGTAAAATTTCGGAAAAATTTACATTTTATGATTGAAAAATTGTATTTTCCTATTAAATCTTAAAACTTGCCTCAGAGACCAAAAACAAAAGAATGAATGTCGATCCCAGAAGGAAATGTTGACGCTCTTCAACAGGGATAGTATCCACGTTATAAAAACTGCAGTTATAATGAAGCTGGAATGCAGCGCTATCATAAAAATAAGAGTCCATTATTTTGGCTTAGACTTCAATACGCAACAAAATACCTGAAATCTTGACTGAGTTCCACCTTTTATAGTGCAAATAAAATGCAATTATAAGGCTGCCAGAGGCAGACTGTTAGCTCCGCCCCTACAACAACTGGAAGCCCCAAGTGTCAACTTACAAAAATCTGAGACTAGGTTACGGACTCTGTGTCACCGGATGCTCATTCCTTACCTGAACTTTTTGAGGGATGACCATGGTGGGGAAATTCGATAAATACAAAGGAAGGCTTCATCGAAGCTTTGTCGAAGTTTTCTAGTAAGCGCGAATCGCCGGCCACTATTTCCTGCTGTTTCCCAGCTGCGCGCATTCGTTGTTATCTTTCCAACGAGGGAAACGAATGCGCGCAGCTGGGAAACAGCAGAAAATAGTGGCCGGCGATTCGCGCTTACTAGAAAACTTCGATAAAGCTTCGATGAAGCCTTCCTTTGTATTTATCGAATTTCCCCACCATGGGGATGACTGAGGTGTTACTCCTGGTAAAGATTTTTGATCTCTCCTGTAGACCATTGAGTTCAACTGACTTCAAACTAATGAATCACAAGCATTCATCGCACCCTAAGGACATTCCACGAGTATCCGGGAACCAAACACCGCAGTTCTCCAAATGATTTTGTGCAAAATTTTTCTGTGCAAATTTCTGCTCGGAATGCAATTCTGAGTACTAAAGTTCAGTTTTCTTGCACATAACGGTAATGAGTTGGTCGAAATTGTGGGTAAACATCAGGAGATCTTATGAGTAGGGATGTGCAATGATAACCTTTGATAACCTTTGATAACTCCTCCAATGATAACCTCAATGATAACCTTTTCAACGAAGGGAGGTTATCATGATAACCCACAAGGTTATCATGATAACCGTAAGGTTATCATCCTTATAAAATGCTTAAAATACCTACACATTGACAAACGAATTACATATTTGGAATCTACAGGAAAAACTGATATAGGGACGTCCACATCAGAATTTAGGTATCTTAGGTAAAAATGAGGTAAAATAGCATTTTTAGATCTGGCCCATTTGTGTATTGGGTGTGGAGTCGACAGAGAAAGAGAGATATGAAGCGAGGGATCTGGCGAGCAAGCCAAGGCCCAGTCGATTCTGGCCAGTTCTCTCGCTTCATATCTCTCTTTCTCTGTCGAATCCACACCCAATACACAAATGGGCCAGATCTAAAAATGCTATTTTACCTCATTTTTACCTAAGATACCTAAATTCTGATGTAGACGACCTTATGTCAGTTTTTCCTGTAGATTCCAAATATGTAATTCGTTTGTCAATGTGTAGGTATTTTAAGCATTTTATAAGGATGATAACCTTACGGTTATCATGATAACCTTGTGGGTTATCATGATAACTTTGTGGGTTATCATGATAACCGGAATTTCCTGAGTTATCAAAGGTTATCATTGCACATCCCTACTTATGAGTAGGTCCGCTGGGACAGTGGTCTTTGCGATCTGTCAGCTTTAATTGAGCATAATTGTCTGAACCATGCTAGGAACTCACGTGTTGTTATGAACTTTTAACTGTCCGCAGAGCATTATTGCGAACTCTGTTGGACTTTTACAGAGTATCGCGTCTAAACAACTTTAAACTTGTGTATGTAGGATAGCTTTTTATTAGTCTTGAGTAAAGACCGATTTTTTTGGCGGAGAAATTTTACCAAATAATTTTGCCGAAAAATTTTTTTACGAAATTTTTCAAAATTTTTTTTATTTTGCCGTTTTTTCCAAAATTTGTTATATTTTGTTGAATTTTAGCTTTTAATTTAGTCTGAAGTAACAATGAAGGCTAAAAAAGCAGAATTAAAGTCTAGAATCGGCAAAAAATAGCTACTTAAAAAATATTTTTTTAAATATTTTGCGATTTTTTAAATATTTTAATTAATTAAACCGGAATTTAAAAAAATATTTTTGGGGTTTTTAGTCATGAGAGATTAATAGAGAATTTGACGAAAATGTTAATATTTTGTTTGGATCTCTACATATTCGTTGAACGGTAAATTCGTAGAAAATTTCAATTTTGCAAAAATCGAGGTGGTAAGGCCGAGATTTTGGACTCTATATAGCTTTTCGATCACGCTGAGTCCGAATCTGAAGTCAGTTTTGGCATTGCGCCCGTTTTTGCTTGCGTTGTTTTCGAATCCAATGTTATATTTAACCTCAGCACACTGCCATGCACAATGCTATGATCCAAGGTATGGTATCAGGGCCCTGCGGTCATAGGGGGAAATAGGGGAATTCCCCGGGGGTCAGCTTTTAGAACAAGCACCCCTGAGAATGCCTCAAAAATAAATTCACAAAAAATTCCCCGGGGTTCAAAAATTCTCACCGCAGGGCACTGTATGGTATCTCAATTTTTTAAAAGTTTTTTATACAAGTTGGCATGATCATGCGATGATTTTGCATACACTGCGTTTTTTGGTGCGCTGATCACAAATTTGAAAGATTGTTTACTTTCGCGCTACGCTATAGCACTGTTATATACATAAGGTAATTTTTTATTCGGTCATGTGAAATATAACGTACCGAATTTGGCAAAAGCTTTAATATTTCGTTTGACAAGATTAACTTGCTTTTCAATAGGCGTTAAAGTAAACTAATTATCGTCATCACTAACTGCCATTTCAGTTAAAGTCAAGATAAACTGCTTATCGTCAAGAATAACTAATTTTCAAATGTCATATGCAAGTCTGTAAATACACTTAAATTCAATTTACTTTAGGAAATTAATGGCTTAAACTTAGTAATGGCAAAATAGTTGCGCAGTGTATGTAACGTAATTAAATACGTCACAGAGTAATTTCGTAAAAATATTTTCCTGTACGTCATACGAAAACTTGCGCACCTACTACACTGCGCAACTACTTTGGTATTATTAAATTTAAGCCGTTAATTGGCTAACGTAAAGCAAAAAGGACAAATCCTATACTAGTATTTCGCTGCTGTGGTTATGTCCGTCGTAAATTTTTGAAGGCCATTCTTAGGGGTGCTTATTTTCGAAATGTACCTATTTTAGGGTACTTGTAAATTAATCCCTTCTTTTAAGTATTTGGCTTATGTCTATGGCTATGTCACATCTGTATCTCATGATCCAATGGGTATTTTTTCGTGATCTTTTTTTTAAAATGACCCTCATGAAATTCTTAGGTGCACAAAAATATGAAATGATTTTTTTGAATATTTGAATTCGCGCCAAAATGCATTTTTCGTTTTTCAAGGCTTTTTAAAGGCGGAAAAATTCCAATTCTATTTTTATAAAATTTTTAAGGCTATGGCGGACATCTTTGCTTTTTACATTTTTTTAAATGGTCATTTTTTTAATTTTTTATGCCAAAAAGCCACTTTTTGGCCAAAAAAGTGATTTTTCGTTCCAATGCACCTTAAACGCTGAAAATTGGTACGTAGGGGTTTTCGACCATGCTGAATCCGAATCCGAAGTCAGATTTGGAATTCAAAATTTGAATTCGCGCCAAAATGCATTTTTCGTTTTTCAAGGCTTTTTAAAGGCGGAAAAATTCCAATTCTATTTTTATAAAATTTTTAAGGCTATGGCGGACATCTTTGCTTTTTACATTTTTTAAAATGGCCATTTTTTTAATTTTTTATGCCAAAAAGCCACTTTTTGGCCAAAAAAGTGATTTTTCGTTCCAATGCACCTTAAACGCTGAAAATTGGTACGTAGGGGTTTTCGACCATGCTGAATCCGAATCCGAAGTCAGATTTGGAATTCAAAATTTGAATTCGCGCCAAAATGCATTTTTCGATTTTCAAGGCTTTTTAAAGGCGGAAAAATTCCAATTCTATTTTTATAAAATTTTTAAGGCTATGGCGGACATCTTTGCTTTTTACATTTTTTAAAATGGCCATTTTTTAATTTTTTATGCCAAAAAGCCACTTTTTGGCCAAAAAAGTGATTTTTCGTTCCAATGCACCTTAAACGCTGAAAATTGGTACGTAGGGGTTTTCGACCATGCTGAATCCGAATCCGAAGTCAGATTTGGAATTCAAAATTTGAATTCGCGCCAAAATGCATTTTTCGATTTTCAAGGCTTTTTAAAGGCGGAAAAATTCCAATTCTATTTTTATAAAATTTTTAAGGCTATGGCGGACATCTTTGCTTTTTACATTTTTTAAAATGGCCATTTTTTAATTTTTTATGCCAAAAAGCCACTTTTTGGCCAAAAAAGTGATTTTTCGTTCCAATGACCTTAAACGCTGAAAATTGGTACGCAGGGGTTTTCGACCATACTGAATCCGAATCCGAAGTCAGATTTGGAATTCAAAATTTGAATTTCTGCTGAATTTCTGTAAGCATGTGAATGTAACAATGCAAAGGCCGAAATCGCAAGCTTTTGCTTTCATGGTGTTTTTTAATTGAATACTGCTGAGACGAAGATTATTACATATTTTTCTAACATTTTGAAGGCGATGACGGATATCCTTGCTTTTTTATGTTTTTGAAAATGTAAGCATGAGAATGTAAGTATGATAATGTAAGCACGATAGTGTAATCATTAAAAAAGCGAGCTCGCAAGCTCTGCTACTGTAAGCTTGCTTCTGTAAACATGTGAACGTATGCATGAGAATGTAAGTATGAGAATGTAAGTATGAGAATGCAAGCATGATGAATCATTAAAAAAGTGAGCTCGCCAGCTCTGCTACTGTAAGCTTCCTTATGTAAGCATACTACGCGAATGTAAGCATGATAATCCAGTCATGATAATGTAAGCATGTATGTCATGGCACGGAATGTAAGACACGGGCGCGGCGAAGCCGCGCCCAAATGTTTCAACCAACACGGTGCGGCGAAGCCGCATCGTTTTGGTTGAAACTAACCATGTTCATGGCGTGTAACAGTTTTTAATGCATATTATGCTTAAGCATAATTTTAATATGCTTTTAAGATGAATTATTTCAATCACAGGAGAATACCATTTTTAAGCAAGGTATCCTTTTAGTGCCCCTTAAAAGTATGTTCAATGAAAATGTGCATTACTTATGGCTAAGAAAAATGCATAAGAACATGATTTTTAATATTATAATCTTTAAGCTAGCTGCGGCGGCGGAGCCGCCCCGCAGCTAGTATTAGTACTATTACACTTGATAATTTTTTGCGGGGAATCCGAATTTGAGGTCTAAATTTACCTAAATGTAGCTAAATTTGGGTAAAAAAGTCGATTCTTAGGGGAGCTTATTTTTGTCCGTATATGACTTTACCAAAATTTTGGTAAAGTCGATTCTTTCCAGTGCTTATTCCCAACCTAGACAACTTTTTCCCCTGGAGCGGCCGAAGGCCGCGACGGACGTACAACCCAACCCTGGCAAATTACTGCCCAAAAATCGAGTGCCGAAGGCACTCCCCCATGGCTAGTTTGAGTTATTTACAGACTTGCATATGACATTTGCAAATTAGCTATTCTTGAATGGATAGTAAATCTTCACTTGGATAGTAAATACTTACTGGGGGATTCACTCCTCGGCCGGGTTCCGGGAGCTTTAACTTTTTCTACACTTGAGCTTAAGCTTGGTCTTAAACTGATCCTAGGACATAGGCGGACAAAGTTGCACAAGTGGAAACTTATGCCGTAAGCAGAAGCTTAAGCTCGAGCTTCGATGCACACCGCCTAAAGTAAGGGTTGTTTCGGAACCCTAGTGCTAAGTTTAAGCTTAAGCCTACGAAAGGTTAGAGCACCCGGAACCCGGCCGCGAACTCACTTTACTATCCAACTGGTATTCCCCTAAAGTTTAAGTCAAAATTTTGCAGCTCCTTCAAATTCGCGCCATTTTAACCCTTCATTTCCCAGTGTATCCGATCGGATACGATTTTGATTCGCTAAAGACTTCACAAAAAGAAAGAAACGAATGAGTGTTCATTATTCATACAAAGAGTGTGTTTGTAAATAGATCACATAGAAAAGAGAAATAAACAATGGCAGACATCATGATTTTGATAAAGACAGCTCACCAAAAGGAAAGCTAATGGTAATGCAGACATTCTGTCTTTTGTGTATGGCTTCGGCAATGAAGGGTTTAAGCAACATTGGAACCGTTATAGGAAAACTAATTTGAAACATTTGCACATTATATTAACCCTAAGAAGAACTAATTTGGAAAATTCTAGAAACGTGGTAACGCCAGATTTCTGTCTTTTTTCTATGGCTCCGGCAATGAAGGGTTAAACCAGCCTAACAACACTGTTGTTTACAGCAATTTAATATGCAAACAGAGCGATATAAAGTGGCGCGAATTTGAAAAGTTTAAAAAATTGACTTTGATTTTATTAGGCACTATAAGTGTAACAATAGCGTTTGATCACTCTGCTCAATATACTTTTGCAAAATATTTTATTGTGATAATAAATCAATACAAAAGAAATATTTAATCGAAAGCTTTATTTTTTGAGCCATTTGCATAGAGAATCAACCACGGCAGCATCTGAATTATTAAAAATTTATTTATTTACAGCTTTGATTTTTTTCCGGCCAAAGCTAACCAGGGAAGTTCCCAAGGTGGCAACTTTTTTCTATAATTTTAAAGGACATCCTCCACAAAGCTTGCTTGTTTTGCCCTCCCCCAGCCATTTTGGTGCTCCCACTTAAAAAGGCAAATACCCTAGGGGTATTTGCCTTTTTTAATCTAGGGGCAGAGAGAGACAATTAGAGAGATTCCCCTAACAGTTTTGGACAGTTTCCCCTAAACCCAGTTTCCCCTAAACGAGGGTTTAGGGGAAACTTCCCGTTACCAATAAAACCGGTCCAGATAGCTTGCAAACATAAGCAAGTGCGTAGGGGAAACCTTACCCAAGTGCGCTAAGGCCAAACATAAGGAAGTGCGTATAGGGATTAGCTTACCCAAGTGCGCTATTATCCTCAGCCAAGGCAAGTTGAACAGAATAGTGAGTAATAATTCTCAGTAATAATCCTCAGTAATTGTCTGAGGATAATAAGGCCAAACATAGGGAAGTGCGTATATGGCACAAACTATAAAGTACACCTTTTCAAGTATTTTTTTTTCAACTTTTTTCATCCAGAAAAAGTCTAATTCAACCTACAAAATATTCTCGGGTCCAGGACAATTGACGCTGGAGTCAATCCGTCCGTAGCATTGTTGGAAAGTCAAATTCACACAATAGCCGCCCGTATAAGTGCATTGGGACGGTCGATCCCACCAGTAACCGCCGCCACCTCCACCTCCGCCTTGGGCCGTCATGGATTGAGCTGCCGCCTGAAGGCAAATTAGACTAAGAGTCAATGCAAAAGGAATCCAGAGAAAGCGTTGAAAGAAACGCATTTTGACGGCTCTGTAATTAAAATTTGTATATTAGTGAAGAAAGCTAGTTTAAATTTGCGCCAAAACAATAAACACAGTAAAACTGTTCTGGAACATTCTAGAGGGTGAATAATGGTTCAATTAAAAGTTCAAGCATTATTATTGCTTTTACTCATCCTTCTAGAATGTTCCAGAACAATCCTGTTCTGTTTGGCGCAAATTTAAACAGGGTTCCTTCACTAAAGACGCTGATTTTATGTACCAGGTAGCGACATAATTTCTGAGAATTGTATTTATGCGTTTAAATTTCAGTTTACTCCTTTAAGTGTAGGCTAGCTTAAATCTGATACTGCTAAGCCTCTCTAGAATGTGATTATATAGCCTCTCTAAAATTGTGTTCTAGAGGGGATTAGCAATATCAGATTTAAGCTAGCCCCATTTTAAAGGGGGTAAACAGAAATGGCGCCAATTTAAACGCATAAATAAATTTCGCCTAATTATGCCGCTACCTGGTAGAGAGACCCATTTAGAGCCTAAGGCGTTATGGGGCCGTGGATTGTCCGAACTCCTTTATATAGAGAACTTGTTTTTGTTTTCGACAATTAAGAAACGTAAAAAATTTAAAATGTGTAAGAGGAAGTTCAAAATGAAGCGGGAATGTTGAAGGCTGATAGCGGAACAGTAAACACAGTAAGGGAAGGCAAGTGCATTTATTTCGTTCCTGTTTTCCAACTTTTTTAAAGAATGATCGATTACAAGTTCAAACACTGTCGGCAATGTTATTTTATGAAGACCGTTTTATATGACCTTTTATCTGTCTATTTTTGGGTTTTAGGAAAGTTTAAAACAAATTCTTCTTCATTTAATGGTAAATTGGGGGTAAATAATGATAAAACCTCGTGAGAGGCCTCGTGAGAATGTATCCCGAATCTGACGTCAGATTTGAATTCAGCATGCGCGAAATCCCCTATGCAAAAAACAGCTCTCTAGATTCTTTGGATCGAAAAATGTCTTTTCTAGGCCAAAAAGTGGCTTTTCCATAAAATCAACCCGAGGTACCAACTCGAAATGTGTGCAAAGCAAAGTTGTCCGAAAATACCCCAAAATCGATTAGGAACAGAAAAACAGAAACTAAACTATTTTAACTCTCCAAATTTTTCTTTTGCTCCAACATGATATTCAGCAAACTAAAGTTACTGTTTCGTCCGTTGTTTGAAGTGCAAAAGTGATCAGTGATGTTTGAAAATTATAAATTTATTATCTGGCAAATATAGATTCATAATACAGTCGAACCCCAGAATAACGCGGGTCTCGGGACCGGACAAATTCCGCGTTATTCGGGGGCGGGGGGGTTATTCGGAGGTATCTACTCAAAATTCGGTTATATCGGCATTAATCGGGGGTTTCTGAATGTTTTGGCAGTAAATTTGAATTTATTGGCGCGAATTTGAACTTTTTCACAAAATTTGGTCATTTTTTACCGAATTTTGTAAAACTTTTGGCAAAAACGCAAAAAATATTTCAAAAATTTCCTAAAATTTTTTAAATTTTGTTAAAATTTTTCGGAGGGGCATTTATAAGGCATATTTCAACAAAATCCGCGTTATTCAGGGTGCGTTATTCGGGGGTTCGACTGTATATTTTATTGAGACAATACAAGATGTACATTCCTCGAGGTGCATATTTTGGAGCCGTTCGCATAGGAGACATTTGATCATCCATATTAGGAACGGCAGCATCTGGAAAGAAATTACACACATAATATTAATCTTTGCTTAAGCTTTTAAGACCGAAACCAAAGAGATTGGTCTCTAGTCAAAAACCAAAGGTTACAATCACTGATCTCTGAACTTTAAAAGGTCATCATTTCCATATATTTCGATACCCAGGATACTGTTTATATAAAAACACAATTTTTAGGACACATTTTCCAGGACCTGAATTTGTTAAAAAAATTAGTATAGATCTTCTATTCAGATCCTGAGTGCTCCAGAAAGATCCAGAAGGGCTCCATTTTTCAACTTTTTTATCCAGAAGAAATAAAACTCAACCTACAAAATATTCTCGGGTCCAGGACAATTGACACTGGAGTCAATCCGTCCGTAGCATTGTTGGAATCTCAAATTCACACAATAGCCTCCGGTATAAGTGCATTGGGATGGTCGATCCCACCAGTAACCTTCTACTCCTCCGCCACCGCCTAGGGCACTGCCGCCCGACTGAGCAACCGCTTCAATGATGATTAGGCACAATAGCAAGAAGATTGAGATATAACGTTGAAAGAAACACATTTTGATGGTCTAGAAGGTTCGAGAATTGAGAGAAACGCCGGAGGCGTTGCAACCCTTATAGAGTTTCGCTCCACCTATTCTGAATTTTAGATGGCTTGTATGTATGTGTGTGTATGTGTCTGTGTACGTGTGTGTATGTATGTATGTAAAATGGCGTAGATAAGAGTTCCGCGTAGGCAAATGGCGATTTGAATTTGCGCCAAAACATAATTGCATGCCAAAGGGGTTAAAAGGGGCCGCTGAAAATTTTTAGTGAGGGGTATTATCGGCAGGGGTCTCCTCTAGAGATTGGTAAAAAAATTTTGAGTGGGGCCTTATTAGAGTAAAAATTTTCACAGTCAACACTTTTCCCTTTTAGAGGAGGCTCTTTTCCTGATGCTGAACAGAGCCTCCTCTAATAGGGAAAAGTGTTGACTGTGAAAATTTTTACTCTAATAAGGCCCCACTCAATTTTTTTTACCAATCTCTAGAGGAGACCCCTGCCGAGTAATCCCCCTCATTAAAAATTTTCAGCGGCCCCTTTTAACCCCTTTGGCATACAATTATGTTTTGGCGCAAATTCAAATCGCCATTTGCCTACGCGGAACTCTTACCTACGCCATTTTATGTGTGTGTGTCCGCCCCGTATAGCCCATACAATGCACGGATCAGAGCTCGGGTTCTGGCTGCTAAGGGTAAATTGGATTCGCTGAGTCCGAATCCTGGTTCGACCTAGGGTCGATCCTAAGGGTCGAAACGGTCGATTAAAAGAACGTCTTTTAAAGCACCACCGTCACCGTTTCCAAAGACGTGGGTGACGATGCACTTTTAAGGCATTATGGAGTGGAGGCATTTATATACAGAACTTGTTTTGTTCCCGAGACAAGAAACATAAATAGTTTACAATTCTCAGAGAAAGTGGGAATGTTGAGGGCTGAGTGGTGAATTCGCCGAAGGGAAACTTGCAAACCGAAGACCGAGAAGAGAACTAAAATGACGAATTTGGATGTAGACGCAAGGGCGGAAAAGTACAGTTATTTCATTCCTATTTTTTGTTTCAACGAATGATCGATTGCGAAGGAATTTTGGGAATGAATGACTACTTTTTTTTCTAAAAACGGAATGTTAAATGGGTCAGAATTGCCACATTCCTCCAGATTTCACCTCTTCGACCCCGGAGAAAACACAGGTGATATACTGGGACAATTGGAAATTCGATTCAAGATTCTCGAGATTCAAGTATTTTTGTCTCAAATTCTCCAATTTTCAAAAAAAGTTGAAATTTTGAGACAAAAATAATTGAATCTCGAGAATCTTGAATCGAGATGCGGCAAGTAATATACCGATTTGTAGCCCAGAGTCTTAGCTTCCATTTAAGCTATTACTCATCCTTCTAGAAGGTTCCAGTAAAAAGTTATGGCAAAAATGGCGAGCGGGGGGGTTTTTTATTTATTTTTGGTTTTCATTTTTTGGTTAGCGTCCACTGAGAATGTGAACCCCTTTGAGAATAGGCCTAGGAATGTTATAAGATTCCCTTCAAGCAGGGATGGTATAGACTCGGCTCCAAAAATAAGAACATTTGCCCCAAAAATTAAGATTTCGGGGTCAAAAATAAGAACATTTTTATAATTTTTCAAACCATAGGGTCCCCGCTATGGTTTTTTGGCAAAAAATTTTTCCAAGTGCATTCTTAGGGGTGCATTTTTTCAAATTTTTAAAATTCGCGCCGAAACTATAATGCCAATATTTTATTCTGCATGAATGAAAAAATAGCGCCGCAGGCGAAAATTTTTCAATTTTAGGCGATATTCATAAAAATTTGCACTATTTTTAAATACTTGGAGTAAAAATGGCATCCAAATAGCGCCGCAGGCGAAAATTTTTAGGGAAAGTTGCTTGTATTTCAAAAATTCCCATTTGGAAATGGATATTTCGTGAAAATAAGAACAAAATAAGAACATTGGCCAAAAATAAGGACAAATCTTAGAAATAAGGACATTTTATTTTTCTAAGATTTGGACCCTCAAAATAAGAACAAATCTTAGAAATAAGAACAAATGGCAACCCTGGTCTTAGCTCTGATTTGAGCCATTACTCATCCTTCTAGAATGTTCCAGTAAAAAGTTATGGCAAAAACCGCCAGTGGGGGCATTTTGACCGGGACTCCTTCCACCCCCGGGGAAACACAAATGATATACTGGGACAATTGGAATAGTGATTTGTTTCTTTCTCTAACCATATCTGCTACTGGTAGAAAAAACTCTCTCGTTTTGCTTACATTGTTCCTTTTCTCGACAATGAATCAATCGATAATCCAACTTTTCAAGCTTCGCGCACTTGGAGCTTTTAGCGAATAACCCTTATATAGGCATAGTGATCAGGTTTCTCTTAACGCTTATACACGCCTTGCGCGAAGCGTTTTGTTCCCGTATTGTCATTCCCCATAAGCATAAGCAAGCCAGCACCGAGACAGCTCCCACCGCGACAACTCCCACCTTAAACTTTTCCTTCACTCTTATTAAATCTCTGCGGTGCTAGTGAATAGGGCTGAGGAACGGCAGACGGTTTGAGATACACACTATTTCGTAGTCATTTCGCACGCAGACACTGCTCTCTACTACGGGGTGGGAGATGTCGCGGTGGGAGTTGTCGGGTGGGAGATGTCCAGGTCCCAAGCAAGCCAATGCTTAAGTCTCCACTTAAGCCTAAGCTTAAGTTTGTCCAAACTATTTCATAGTCATTCACTCAAACCGAATAGAAAATACAAAATAATAATCTTCAAATATAACAAAAGTCCAATCGACCTAAAATTAACTTTATTCCACAAAATATATATCGCAACATTAACTAACGTTCTTTTTGAGATAATTTTTTTCCGAAAAGATTCAACAATATTCGAATTGAAGCGTCCATTCCATAATTCGCTTCTTCTTCTTTCCCTCAGCAGAAGTACATTCGCGGCTTGATCTGGTCGTGCACGCGCACCATTCGCTGGTAGGCTTCGTTGCCGGTCGGACGATCGGGAGCGTCTCTGGAAAAGAAAAAAATTAGTAAAGGCTATGCGGCCCTATCCAAGGCCTCCCGATTTCACAGGCAAAAAAATCCATAGGGGGTACCCTATTAATTTTTTTTTGACAAATTAATCAGAAATTGATTTTTCAAACCATAGGATACCCCCTATGGTTATTTGGGCAAAAAATTTTCTGAAAAATTTTTTTTGGCAAAAAAAACCATATGGTTTGAAAAAATCAATTTCTGAATTATTTTTCAGAAAATGATTTTTCAAACCATAGGGTACCCCCTATGATTTTTTGCCTGTGAAATCGGGAGGCCCTGATAATAGGATAACGCCAGCTATGCTTAGCTAAGTGTAGTGAAGTATAAGCCTATGAACGAATTTTGCTGAGGTTCAGTCTATTTGCGTATAGCCAATTTGCCTTTGCTGTTCGAATTTTTGGCGCGAATTTGATCACCATTTTTGAATTTGGAGCATATCGAGATTTTGTCAATTTTTAAAGGTAACACAATTTTTCTGAGTTCACATTTCCTACCTAGCTAGACGGAAAATAGTATGCAAAATACATTCAGTTTTTACAAAAAGTCCATTTTTGGGTCAAAAAATGGCAATTTTGCAAAAAAAATTCATGTAATGATAGTTTTTGGCCCAAAAATGGACTTTTTGTAAAAACTGAACGCACTTTGCATACTATTTTCCGTCTAGCTAGGTAGGAAAAGTGAACTCGGAAAAATTATGTTACCTTTAAAAATTGACAAAAACTTGGTCTTATTCCAAATTCGAAAATAGTGTTCAAATTCGCGCCAAAAATTCGAACAGCAAAAGCAAATTGGCTATACGCAACTAGACTGAACCTCAGCAAAATTCGTTTATATGTTTCATCAGATTCTTACCTTTGATCCGAGAAATGTCGACGAGCCCTGTAGCAGCACAAATGCGCATAGAACACAGGCGCCGGCAGACTAACGGACATTGGTGCGCGAGCGAACAGGTAGCATAAGCTGTACGAGCACACCTGAACTTTGAACAAATTTAGCACTCAATTTTAAGAAAAAAAGTATAAAAATACCTGGATGTCGTCCGCAGTCAACTTCCAGGTGTCAAAGAGGACAAAGTAGTGAACGGGACGAGAAGTGCCCTGAAAATGTAACTTAAGCTTCCAATTGGCTTACATTTTAAGGTAAGTCAAGTGCTTGTACTTGGCACTTGACATGGCTTAAGCTTAATCTTAGTGTTAGCTAAGAGCTAGAATAAACTTGAGTCTATGCTCAAGTTTTGACTCATTCAAATCCAAGTCCAAACTTGAGCATAGGTCTAGGAAAGTCTCAGACATATTTGAAGTCATTGCCCGAACATGAGACTAAGCTTGAATTTTCAAAGTTTCAACTTAAGACTAAACTTTATATACAATCCCTCTCCACAATTCTTTTTTAGGGCAAACCCGATTTGAATTTGCGCCAAAACATAATTGCATGCCAAAGGGGTAAAAAGGCCCGCTGAAAATTTTTAATGAGCGGGATTACTCGGCAGGGGTACCTTCTACAACACTTTTCCCTATTAGAGGAGGCTCTGTTCAGCATCAGGAAAAGAGCCTCCTCTAGTAAGGAAAAGTGTTGACTGTGAAAATTTTTACTCTAATAAGGCCCCACTCAAATTTTTTACCAATCTCTAGAGGATACCCCTGCCGAGTAATCCCCCTCATTAAAAATTTTCGGCGGCCCCTTTTAACCCCTTTGGCATGCAATTATGTTTTGGCGCTAATTTGAAATCGAGTTTGCCCTAAAAAAGAATTGTGGAGAGGGATTGTATATTACTAAGCTTCAAATATAGCAAGTCTTGAACTAAGACTAAGCCTAAGATTAGTTAGCTTAATACTAATAATAATTAATTATAATTATAAATACTAATAATAATTAGCTTAATACTTTCCAAAAGCTAAGCAAATGTTTTCAACTTGCACTTAAGCCTATGCTTAGTTTTCGATAAAAACTAAGCCTAAATTTGAGTTTAGTCTCTTGCGACAAACCTAAGCTACATTTCAACACAATCTATCTTAACCTTAAGCCCTCTTAACAATAAGCTTCGAGCTTAAGCGTACACTTAAGAAGAAACTTAAGTTCAGTATCAGACCTAACTTAAGCCGAAACTACTCTAACTGATCTTTATCTCACTTGTGATGTTTTGTCACATTCAAATTTTGAATGAGATTGACATTGAGATGACATTGCCACACAGGCATTTAAAAAAATGGACAATTTTTGTGAAAAATGAGCTTTTTTTCAAAAATTCCCATTTTTCGCCAAAACAAAAATTTTACGGCAATTCCAAAAAAGTTACTCACCAGCATTCCTCTATGAGCGCACAAATAAAATTCCTTCAGTTTCGGATCGGCGGTAGTAATGTATCTAAAGATCAGAGATCAATTTAAGGATCAGTCACAATATTCAAAGCATTTACCTGTCGACCACAGTTCCCGGCGGCGGATTTCCCTTGCTAAAAGTGCAAACAGATAACACAAAAAAGTTATAAAGACAGATCAGGTATAAACAGTTAAAAAATAATTGACTTACTTCACTCCTGGATGTTGCTCTCGACCATCCACCTGCGGAGCATAGAATCGGGTGCTGTGGCGTTTCTAAAAAATTTCGGTATGTAGCATTTTTTTCTGAGACTATTGCCCTTTAAAGGTTTATATTCAGTTTATTCAAAAAAGTCATTTTCTGATTCTAATGTAATTTTTTGAAGAATTACCATTTTTGTGCCAAAAAATGGCCCTTTTTGAAAAACTGAGTGTACTTTGCAAACTATTTTTCCACAAGTTAGGAAGAAAAATGAACTCAGAAAAATCATAATCGGCCAAAAAATTGTCAAAATACCCATTTTTACATATTTCGGATGATTCAAACATATTTCCGTTTTGGTCCCGCCACGATTGGTGGACTGATTTCCAAGTGGCTGCAATGTCCATTTGGAATAGTGCCAGAGCAAATCGTACCTAATTTTTACGATTATCATCCGAAAACCAGTTCCAACCCGGTCGTTATCCTGAAACTAGCACCAATAGGACCCATGTCATTTTTTCTTTTTCAGTTCCCGACGTGTGATACGTCAAACGATAGGTCTCGGCGAGCTAAGCACAGAACCGTTGGAAGCGGAAAGGAAAAAGCGGCGATCGCAGAGTTATGACTCATCAAAGTTTTCGCAGGCAATATAAGGAAAGTGGAAGCTTATCGGCCATTGTGTCCCTATGACCGAGTGCTAAGGAATTGGCACGCCGTGCAACCCTCTCAGGTTCGGTTCCGCGCGGGTGAAATCTTTTTTTTCGCCGGAGATTAGTTGTGTCCGGGGGTTTTAAGGGCACCTGAATCCGTAAAAAATATTTTTGAGCGGCGTAGCCGCTGTGGCGCTTCCTAGTACCTAACTCAAGTATTGACTAAAATGCTTACCTGGACAATGAGAACGGTGAGGGTTACATCCGGGGGCTTACATCCCAACTTTATGCACGCTTTCTTCAAGCCCTTCAGTTCAAAGTTCAGCACTTGTTCAAACTGCGACTCGCTCACGCCGTCCCGGAACATAACGATGTGCTTCGGCAACTGTCCTCTGTTCGCCTGAAAACTTCTTTGTCTTTCTAGAAGAAAAAATAGCGGTAAAAACTCACATCCTGGAAGCTCCTGATTCTTTCTTCGCACATTTCCGCCATTACGTCAATGTCGATACCTTCCGTTCTCGAGAACTGAGTTCGCACCGAGGCCGTGTATCTGAAAATCGGATTTGAGAATGACAAAAATGGATAAGCTCAGATTTAAGCTTAACTTTAAGCTTATTCTTCAGGCTACATTTGAGCTTCAATTTAAGGTTAGGCTTAAGTTTGATCTCAAGGGCTAGTGTCAGCTTAGGCTGTCGCTTAGGTAGTCCACTTAGGCTTAACTAAGCTCAGATTTAAACTTAACTTTAAGCTTATTTTTCAGGCTCCATCTGAGCTTCGATTTAAGCTCAGGCTTAAGTGTGATCTCAAGGGCTCAGATTTCTAAGTCAGCTAAGAGCGGTATAGCTGATCTAAGCTTAAGCTTACACCTAAGCTTGGGTGTAAACTTAACTCCAAGTTTATTCTTCAGGCTCCATCTGAGCTTCGATTTAAGCTCAGGCTTAAATGTGATCTTAAGGGCTTAATTACTCTAGACTCGGCCATACTTAAGCCTAAGCAAAGGCCTAAACTCTAAGCCTAAGCCCCAACCTAAAGCCTAGTCGATTAGTCTGTGGCGAGGCCCAAGGATTATTTTAAGACCAAACTTAGAGCTTAAGTGTACGAAAAGTTAGTAAAGGCCGGTTCACTTTTGTCCCCCAAATTACTATCCAAGTGGTATTACCCCAAACTAGGCGTGAGAATTTTTTCTCGAAAAGTACAAAGAAAAAAACTCACTTGGTCGCCATCACGTCGATATTTCCCACGACGGCACTGATCGAAGGGAACTCCGAGTCACCTGGTGCCGGATGTGTCACGTCGATTCCAATAAAAAGGGTCGGCTCTTTAGCATTCGTGAATTTGTTCCATCTAAAATCTTATTCGTTAGAGTACCGTTAGAATAAAAAAGAAAAATGTTTCAAACCCGTTGAAATTCGCCGGAACGTAATTGTTGACTCCGCCGGTCTTGGCGTTAAGCTTCAGGAAAATGTTTCTGGTAACGGAATTCTGGAGCTGCGGTCGGTCTCTGAGTTTCAGGAATGTCTTTCGGAGCATGAACTGCGACATCACTCCGTGGTAGATCTCGCACTCGGTCTTGAACGCATCTGAAAATTGGAACAGTTGGAATCAGAGTCTGGAATTTTCGTACTTTACTCGACCTTGAATTGGAAAGTGAGATTTTTCCAAAAACATACAGGATCAAGTAAGCGGAAGTTCCCAAAATTCCGAATAGAGGATCAAGAGTACAAGTAGAGGCCCCTATTTGGTTATCTGTCGAAGGTAAAATTGTGACTATGATAACTTTAGAATGTTTGCTGATCTATACTGTTGGCCAGCTCCGAGATAGACATCAGAGATATCCAGATGGAAAATTGCCTCGTAAGAAGCTTTATAAACCTCCTAATAAGGTTTAAGCCTCAGGCTTAAACTCTAGCATACCATTTATGGGGTCTTATTAGAGTATATATTAGTTTTGGGATACCATTGAGCGCGATGTATTAGGCCTAAGCTCATGTTTAGGTTCGGGTTTAAAATTGCTTTTAGGGCTATAGACTTACGCTTAAGTTTGGGAAGTTGGGTTAAGTTCAGTAGAACTCAAGCCCAGTTGAAAAGAGAATGCTATGTTACTTCGAGAGCAAAAAAAACGCACTATAGATCATGTCGCCGGCAGTGCCGACAATGCAAACGAGTACAAATTCGACGTCTCTTCCGCACACTTCTTCGGCTTTTCGCTTGCGATCCAGGATATAGTCGCTCAGGTTTTGACGGTCGAAACGATACTGGAGCACTTCCACAGAGCGGCGACCTTAATATCAGGTATTTAGAATTAGTTTCAGTCTCATTAACCCTTCATTGCTAGCGTATCCGAAAGGATACGCAAACTTTGGAGTAATTTTTCGCCACTTTTTTGGCCTCCTAGCTCAAATCTGATATTGCCCTTATATAGCCAACTTTTTGTCCTGAATCAGGATATGTAATTTGTTTACCCACGTTTTCTACGGTTTTGCCCTGAAAAATGGCCATTTTCGAGACACACCCCCGAAAATCGAGGAAAATTGACCAATTTTGGGGGGTCACCTTAAATTTTGCAATTTCTAAAAACCTTCGTTCTTTCGAAATTTGGCACCTTTTCCGAAAATTAAAATTTCTTCTATTCCACGGACGGGCAATGAAGGGTTAAATATTTCGAAAAATGCACCCTTAGGGCAAATTCGTGAAAGAAGAGATTCAAAGTAGAGATAACACTAAGCTAGACAACTAGACAAAGTTGGAGAAAAAAGTCAGAGAAAAAGCCACCACCAAAAAAGATCACGTGCTCGGTGAGATCCGGCCTGAAAACGCTCATAACTTTTGATAGACTTAAGCTTAGGACTTAAGCTTAGTTTGAGCTTAAAATGGTCCTAAGTTTTAGGCAAAGAAAGTGACAAGAACCAAATCTTAAGCCTAGGCTTTATCTTAGACATAGCTTAGCGTAAGCTAAGCTCAATCTTAAGTTAAGCGTAAGCTTAAGCCTAAAAACTAATCCTAGGTTGGTTGCCTAAAGCCTAGGATCATTATAAGCCAAAATTTAAAGCATAAGCTTAAGTCTCCGAGAAAAGCTAAAAGTTCTTCCAGAAAGTCCCAGGCCGGGTCTCATCGAGTATGTGATCTTTGATCTTTGTACTTTTGATGCCAGATTCATACCTCCAGGCATCTGGCAGACTTGCATTCCTCGCGCAGAGCAATCAGCGATCAAGTTGTTGAAGCACTCTCTGAAAACAGTTACGTTAAAATGTTTCTTTGGCAAAACTTGAAAATTTCTAACTGGGTCTCATCGTTGAAGTTGATAGCATTATTGATCGAGATCAGCGAGAAGGCCACCTTCTTTTGCACAGTGTTTTCCGGCTTTTGAGCCAACTGATCCCGAGGATTTCTCTGAAAAAATTTGAATTTGGAAAGACATTTTGCCACAATTTTGCGCAATTTTTTTGCTTTTTACAGAATTTTTGCAATAAAAATGATTAATTTTGGAATTTCTTGGGTTTTGGGGATTTTGGCAATTTTTTTCAAAGAATGGGAACCTTCTAGAACACGTATTCGGTATCTGAATAGTCAATCTAGGCAGGTTCCATTGATACTAAAAATTTTTCCCGGATTGTCTGAATTTTTTTCGAGCTTTGCCTTGTTTAACAAAAAAAGTCTTCATGGAACTGTTTTTCAATTTCAAGGATAAGCTTAAAACCTACAACGGTAAATTTGCAGTTCGGCTGCGGAAGGACTCGGCCTTGGATTTCCAAAAACTTTGGATTGACTTCCACTCGCGCGTCTCTCAAGAATGGATCGTTTTGGACCTCGATATCCTCCATCATGTCGTGGATGTCCCAGAAGCGGTCGCGCGGCAGTCGGCTTGTGAACTGAAAATAGAAACGTTAACATTTTATATGAATTTTTTTTTCTAATCGAGTCCTGAAAAAATTTTCCTCAAACGTAGCAAAAAATTGACAAAGGTAAATTTGACAGTTTTTCCGTTTTTAGAGATGACCCTGAGAATCCTGGTGTGAAAAACTGAACCGGTACTCTAAAACGGTATTACCTAGGCATGACCTAGGAAAGTTTTTTCTGAATTTTTTCTAAATTTTTCTGAACCCAGTTTCAGGATTTCTGCGCAATGAAGGTAGTTCGTCAAAATCCTGGATTATTGGCCCGCAGGATTTACCCTAGACACAAATCTTGAGATAAGAGGAAAAATAATCCGGAGAATTGTACGTTCCAGCTTTTTGGGCGAAAGGTCAAGTAAGAAATGCAACTTTAAAAAATTTAAAACCCAAATCTCAAAGATCATTCGGAAGTATAACGGATCGAATCTTGACTGTAAAAAAAATCCAACTTACAGCATTGGTCAATCCTTGCACATCATCCGGCAATTTGTTTCTCAAGCGCTGCGGCTTATCGTGGATCAAGAGAAGTTCCATCGGGATAAAAATGTTCCTGAAAAGGAAATGTTTAAATTTTTATCTCAAATTTCTGATTCAAATGACAAAAAAATCCTACTTTTGGGCCGGGGCCACCTGTATCAACGGCATGTTCGGATACTTCAGGACGTAGTTGTAGCGGTCTCTATAGTACTGGGCGACAGTTTTTTCCTCTGAAGAAACCTGGTTTCCAGCGTTGTCGTATACGGTATGTATGAACGTTGCATTCATGGCGTTACGATCGCAGACATCCCAGAAACGGTACGTGCGCGTGACGTTATGGGCTATGGTGCTTCGGAGAATCAATCCTGAAAATGTCGCAATTTGTGACATTTGAAACAATGAAATTTTTAACTACACTCAAAGTTTTGACGGCTTATCCCTTCAGGGGATAAGGGTTCCAAATAGGGGATTAGGCTTGCGATATACTAGAGCCTGATACCGGGTTTTGGAATTGGGTTTCCGAGTATCCCAGGTTTGGTCTCAAAATCGATATCCCTTCAGGGGGTATTGCCATTAGGCTTAAGCGCCCGAACAACCCTTATTTTAGGCTCTAGCTTAAGCTTAAGATCAAGCTTAAGCTCAAGCTAAGCTAGAGCCTAAAATAAGGGTTGTTCGCGCGTTTAAGCCTAAGCCTAAACCTAAAGTATGCCCTTATAAGGCGTTGTTCAGCCTAAAACCTAGGTGCGAAGGATTTTGCACAGAAAAATACTTTTTTTGCACGAAAATATTTTAGCACGAAAAAATACGTTTTTTCCTTTTTCATTTTTTGCACGGAAAAATATCATGCCTGAAATCACAACCACTCCCGAAATTTTTTTCTGGGTACAGGCCTGCTTACGGCTTGGGTAAGGGCCCAGAATGAAGGTTAAGATTAAGCGCGGTTATACTTGTAAGCCTAGCCAAGCCTTGTCTTAGATCTAAGCATGTAGTCTAGCCCAAGCTTCAGTTTTGACTTTTTAAATTTGTCTCAGACCAAATTTGAGTCATAGAAAATGGCGGCATTTCAAATGAGGGGTTCTAGTTACCGTAAATCCTCTAATTAATCCCTCGGGGGAATCATTATTTCGTCAGGTCCTAGAGGGGGGGGGGATTATTTGAGGGGGATTATTTGAGGGGGATTCATTTGAGTGGGAATTAAAATTTTGGGACTTTTTGTCAAAATCTTTGGATTTTTGCCAAAATTTAACCCTTCATTGCCTAGTGTATCCGAATAGATACGCTTTCGGTGACCCCCATTGGTGCCTGGTGTATCCGATCGGATACGCAACGAATTTTGCGCCCGCACGGCGCGCACGTGAGGCGCGCGCCCCGCGCAAGCGTGCGAGGCGCAAGCCAGGGTCGCGCCCGAGGCCCACGCGCCTCGCGCGCGCGCGGGGCGCTCAAAGTGCACCCACTGTTTTTTGGGGCACGCGCGCTTCGAACGCGCCGTGCACGCGCGCGTCGCGTGCGCAAGACTCTAGCCAGAGACCTGCCCAACGCGCGCGCGCATCTCGCGCGCCCGGATCATGCGCGCGCGCGCTCATACGGCGGCGCGCGTCGGGCATACCCCAAAAACGAAAAATCGCTTCGGCATAGGAGGGTCTCCCACGGCTCGGCAATGAAGGGTTAAACCAATTTTGAATTGGCGCCAAACAATTTTCGCCAAAAATTTGAATTTTTTGGATTTTTGATCCATTTTATTGCAATTTCTACCAAATTTTTCAATAAAAATTCAATTTACGCTAAAAAATTTGAAATTGCTCCAAAAATTTGAAATTTGGAAAAAATTGGAAAGACAGAGACATTCTCTGGAGAGAAATATAACTAGAAAAACACATTTGAAATGCCGCCAATAGAAAATATGACTAAAAATGACTTACCAATTGAGTTATTCAAAAAATTTTAATTAGCACAGAAAAATCCTGAAAAATTCCACGGAATTCTTAGCTGGTCATGTGAAGAACGCCCGAAATGAAATCCGAATTTAATTTCTATCACGAGAAAGGTCCAAAAAATATTCTTTGAAAAACACCACCCATAAATTTTCAGGGATGGCAAAAAGAGATCCATGAAAAACTTTTTCGGTTTGATAATATGGGATCGAAACGTTAATTCTCATTCTAATAGGATGAGATAGACATGAGACAGTTCCAGAATTTCCCTGGAGTTTTTCCATAATTTTTCTGTGCTGATTTAAAAAAATTTTTCTTCGAATTCACTGCTAAAATTGGAGTATTACAACACTTTCTCTAGATCTGGACGAGCTTTGAGATAGGCGAATGAATTTTGAGTTTGGCAAATCTGGTTTGTGCTGGTTACTTTTTTGACAAATAAATCTGACGTTTCAGGGTCGGGCACCTCGGAAAAATTTTTATAATTTCTGAAAAACGCACAATTTTAAGGAAAATATGTCAAAATTTTGCATATTTCTGCCATTTTTCACGTAATTTCCTCAAAAATTCTTGTTTTCTAACAATAAAAAATTAATGCGAGTAAATAGCACAGACCAAAACAGACGAATTCGGAAATCCATTCACCTATCTCAATGAGTGTCAAGACTTAAAGAAAATGTTACAATACTCCATTGTTAGCAGCTAAGTCGAAAAAATTTTTCTATATTAGAATAGAAATTCTGAAAAAATTTCATGGAATTTCTTAACAGACATCTCATCCTATAAAAAAAATGAAAAAACGCCTAATTACTTCATCCCCTAGTCATTACTCCAAAAAAAAAACTCACTCGATGGTGCATCTAGCGAACTGGCTCAAGACCAAACTCAGAATGTTGATATCCACCGGAATCTTGAGTGGATGCGTCGGCTTCACCTCTAAGCGGTACTGTTTCGCGGCCTGACCGTCGATTACCATCTGAAAATAATCACATCGGTACAAGCAAAAAAAATTTTAAAGTGCAACCTCCTCCTCGCGGACAAATTCGTCAGGGCAGAGCTCGTCCCAGGCGCACAGCAAGTGGCTGTCGTCGTAGATCAACTTGGTCGGAGCGGGGAAGATTCCTGGATTGCGTTCCACGAATTTCCAGAAAATTGGTCGGAGCATGGCGCTGAAAATGGAAGGAAAATTAGAAAAAAAACCAAATTTTTTAAAATTTCCGGAATCAAAGCAAAATTTTGGCAAGGAATGAAATTTTTGAACATTCCAGAAACTGCCGTTTATGCTCGTTTTTCAGGACTGTGAGTCGATTGATTTTTTTAGGATTTTTAAAACATTTTCAAGATTTTCCAGAAAACTGCAATAAAAAGTAAATACCGTGAAATGATCTCCTTCTTCATTTCCTCGCCATTTCTTCGAGTGGCCACGTGGAAAATGTGCACGTCGTAGCGGTTGATCTCCTGGCCTTCCTTGTAATTGAGGTTCATCTTGAAGTAGTTCACGATCAACTTGATCATGCTGCCCAGAGTTCCTTGGAATTGGCGGTTTGGCGCGTCTCTTATCTGAAATTTTTATTTTAGTTAAATTCTAGAAAATTCTAAATTTGAAATATGTTACAGCCTATGTCTTTAGCTACAACATATCTCAAATTCAGAATTTTTAGCAAATTTAGAAACCTAGAAAATGGCCTTGGCGTAATCTTGGCGTTCTGCCAAGGAGGCTGTAATTAGGGTACTGTTATATTGGGCATATATTAATTTTGTACCAAAAAGTCTTAGTTTTGTACCAAAAAGTCTTAATTTTGTACCAAAAAGTCTTAATTTTGTACCAAAAAGTCTTAATTTTGTACCAAATTTTGCTTGTACCAAAAAGTCTTAATTTTGTACCAAAAAGTCTTAATTTGTACCAAAAAGTCTTAATTTGTACCAAAAAGTTTTAAATTTTTGTACCAAAAGTCTTAATTTACAAAAAGTCTTATTTTGTACCAAAAAGTCGTAATCTTGTACCAAATCTTTGTACTAAATTTATTTGAGCATATTCCTGACCATCTTCGGCTCGGATTTTGTACCCTTTATAGGTTTTCGGCCATGCTGAGTCTGAATTTGACATTAGTTTTGACCTAGGGTCGACCCTAAGGGTCGAAATGACTACCATTAATTTTTTGAAAAATCCATGTTGTCTCCCTATGGTCCGAAAACTGAAAAAATCGATTTTGAAAATGTGTCAAAACTTTTTGTAGTGACTATTTTAGGGGTAATTCGATGCGCTGATTCAGAATCTGTAATTATTTTACCCGTAACGCGTCAAAAAGCGTTTTGGACCAGTTTTGTTAACAAAAAAGGGTAGTCATTTCGACCCTTAGGGTCGACCCTAGGTCAAAACTAATGTCAAATTCAGACTCAGCATGGCCGAAAACCTATAAAGGGTACAAAATCCGAGCCGAAAATGGTCAGGAATATGCTCAAATAAATTTGGTACAAAGATTTGGTACAAGATTAAGACTTTTTGGTACAAAATTAAGACTTTTTGGTACAAAATTAATATATGCCCGTTTATATTGCTCTAACAGTCCTTCCAACAACAACCTGTAATAACAAAATAGAAATTAAATCTTCATTTTGTTTCAAAGGGCAGGACTCAAATTTAGATCGAAGCCAAAATAAGTAAAAATGCATATTTCGACAATTTTTTGGCCGACTATGATTTTTGATATTATATAAATTAAATAAAACCAAGATTTTGTCAATTTTTAAAGGTGAAATAATTTTTCTGAGTTCACTTTTCCTTCCTAACTAGACCGAAAATAGGTTGCAAAGTACACTCAGTTTTTCAAAAAGGGCCATTTTTTGGGCCAAAAATGTCATTTTTTGAAGCATTACCATTTTTGGCCCAAAAAATTTGCCCTTTTGAAAAAACTGAGTCCACATTGCAAGTTATTTTCGGTCTAGTTGGGTTGGAAAAGTGAACTCAAAAAATTCATGTTTGGCCGAAAAATTGTCGAAATATGCATTTTACTTATTTTGGGTTGGATTAAAATTTGGGTCCTGCCACTGGCCCTTTGAAACAAAATGAAGATTTAATTTCGGTTTTATTATTACAGGTTGTTGTTGGAAAGACTGAAAATTACCATCGAAAATTGTTACGAATAGAAATATGACTCAAAAAAGTATCTGGTCTAGTCCAGTACTAAGTAATTTCCAAGTCTAAAAGGTAAAAAATCAAACCTGAACAACTGGTAATTCTCCACGGTTTTCGTGGTTCTTCAGGACGACACTAGCACTGCTTCCACGAAATCCTCCTCCTCCACCTCGTCCGCCACGGAAACCACCGCCGCCGCGACCTGGAAATAGTTAGTTTGCAACAATATGTGATACTGTATTTAGTATTGCAATATACTAACATAAAATGAAAAAATTCTCGGAATATTTAAAATTTTTCTATTCTTTGACTAAAATTTAACCCAAGCCAGAGCAAAAAAATGAAAGCGAAGGTAAAATAGAAAGCTCACCTCCTTGATATCCGTCGCCTCCACCTCGGCCACCACCGCCGCCTCCTTGATATCCTCGGCCACCGCCGCCTAAAAATTCGAGTTATTTAGTGCCAAGAGTTTATGTGAGATTCTTTAATTTTTTCATTATGTTCTTCAAAGAATTAATTTCTTACCAGGCAAACGCATAATTTCATGGAATTTTATTAATGCGTTTAAATTCGCGCCATTTCAGTTTAGCCCTTTCAGAAGCGAGCTAGCTCAAATCTGATATTGCTAATCTCCTCTAGAATACGATTCTAGATGGGGTTAGCAATATCAGACTTGAGCTAGCCCCCTTCTAATGGGCTAAACTGAAATGGCGCGAATTTAAACGCACAGATATCATTCCGCGAATTTAAGTCGCCACCTGGTATATATGAGGAATACGATTATGATGTCTGCACTCTGATGATGGCTTGAGTCTTTTTTGCCTAGTGAACGCTTATCCATTTTTTGTATATAACATTGCGTATTCTTTTCTAAAATGCCAAACTGATTTGTTATGCAAACCCGTTACGGACTTAGGACGGCTACAAGGAATTAAAAAAACGTAATGTGGCTATTTTTTGGCCGAATTAATTTACCTGATCATATATGTGACAAATTTTTGTGGCCCATAGGCCAACATCATTTATATAATTCACAATATCCAAAGAGTATGACCTTCATTTTGGGGGTGGGGTGAGGGCACTGCGAGAATTTCGTTAAAAAATTGGAGGAAGAAAATATGTTCATTTTTACTGGTTTCTTTTCAAATTGTTCAATTTTAATAGTACAAAAAATAATTAAGTGACCCTTGCCTAAATTTCTATTCGAATGCTTCATTATTCTCAATATATACCTGACTCCACATTTACACTATAAAGAAAATTTGATACAAAAATACTAAGAAACTACTACCTGGAAACATTCCAGGGGCGTTCTTGATCGAATTCCAACGATATTGGCATCTGCGAATACAACCATATTTGGAACGACAAGTAATTTTTATTTTTCCAATAGTTTTGGTATCCAAAAAGGATTGGGATTACATACAAACATAATACATAAAAATTGAATACGAAAATTCAATAAAAAATCCAATACGAAAAGTACAGAACCAAAAGCAGAAATCGACATATCTGTCCAATGCTCCAATTACACTGGCGTAATTTTGGTTCTGTGATTTTCGTATTGGATTTTTTATTGAATTTTCGTATTCAATTTTTATGTATTATGTTTGTATGTAATCCCAATCCTTTTTGGATACCAAAACTATTGGAAAAATAAAAATTACTTGTCGTTCCAAATATGGTTGTATTGGCAAATGCCAATATCGTTGGAATTCGATAAAGAACGCCCCTGGAATGTTTCCAGGTAGTAGTTTCTTAGTATTTTTGTATCAAATTTTCTTTATAGTGCAAATTTTGAGCCAGGAACAAAGATTTTGAAAGCTGAACAAAAAATTCAAAGCTTACCTAGATAGCCTCCTCCACCACCTCGACCGCCGCCTCCTCCTTGATATCCTCCTCCACGTCCGCCGCCTCCTTGGTATCCACCACCTCGACCTCCGCTACCTGAAAAATTAAAAATTATACAAAGCAGGTAAGTCTAAAAAAATTTTTACCGCCACCTCCTCGGCTCTGGCCTTGCCCTCTGTTTCCTCCGCTTCTTTGCGACATTTCACAGGTGTGCTTTTGTTTGCTGGTCAATTTCTGTGTCTAAATTTAACGAACAGTTACTAAAGGTTAGGGAAAAGAACCAATAAACAGAAAGCTTCAAGATAACGGCGCGCATATTGTACATGAATATGAACATAGGTAAAGGTGATCAGAGGTATAAAGTTGGGAAAGCTCACTTGAGAGAACTCAACTGGAAAGGGTAGGGTTTCTCTAATTTTTTATGTGTTTTTATGCCTTTTTGGGCTCTGTTTTTGGGGCAAAAAAGCCTAAGCTTGATCCTAAGGGTCCTTACATCTTAAGATTTACCAGTAGCCGAAAACTGAAACCTAATCATGATCCTAAGGGTACATACATCCTAAGATATACCTATAGCTTAAGGTTTATGTCTGACCCTGATCCTAAGGATGCTTGCGTCCTCTAAGAGATGTCCTTAGCCTGAAATCTAATCCTAAGGATACATGCATCCTATAAGATACGTGTAGCTTAAGGTCTGACTCTGATCCTAAGGATGCTTGCGTCCTCTAAGAGATGCCCGTAGCCTGAAATCTAATCCTGATCCTAAGGATACATACATCCTATAAGATACATGTAGCTTAAGGTCTGACCCTGATCCTGATCTGACCCTGATCCTTAGGGTGATTACATCCTCTAAGAGAGACACATAGCCTAAACCTGAAACATATCCCTGATCGCAATGGTATTTACATCATTAGAGGTACCCATAACAGAAGACAATAACCTAACCCTGATCCTAAGGGTAGTTATACCTTAAGATAATAATACTCGTAGCATAAGGTTCAAATATGGCCCTGATCCTAAGGGTGCTTATATCCTCTGAAAGATACCCATAGCCCCAAACTGATCTATCCTTGGTCATAAAGGTACTTACACCCTAAGAGATGCCTTTAAAGCTTAAAATAAAGCTGAGATCCAATTCTGAGCCTAAGGATCCTTACAGTCTAAGGATTGAAAAAGGCCCTACATTGATCAACTCTAAGTGGGCACCACCGCGCCGAAAGTTTTAGTCGCTTACTCTCAAGATTTTGGTGACTTGACCGTTGACCTTTTAACTTTAAAAGGTCAGCGTTTGAATTTTCCTTTGTTCTATCGACTATGTCCATGAAAACTGCTTGTATTTACTGCGCTTGGACCTTTTGCCTAAGATTGAGCTTTACATATTAAGAGATACCGATAGCCTAAGGCTGAAATCTGTTCACGACCCTAAGGGTCTTTGCATCCTATCACCCTTAGCCGAAACAAGGGTCTAAAATTGATCAAACAGTAGTAATTTCATAATTGAAAAATTTATTGAGATTAGTTTCATTACCATATATGGCATTATTACGAAATAAGGCGAAATAAGCCGAGTCTTTGGTCTGAATAATAAACGCAATCAATAAAAATCGTTGTTTATCTATCGCCCGGCCGCTGTGAATGGAAGCCAACCATTCATCAGCTGTGCGTTTACGGTTCAGGGAATCGCGGCGAGACAAAAGTTGGTTTGTGAAATATTTTTGGAGAGAAAACTGAAGCGAGCCGAGGAAAATTTTCTTGGGGGACCGAGGTTAAGGTGCAAGAAATTGCTAGAGAAAAGTTACCAATAAATGATCGAGATCGAGGCAAAATTTGGTGTACATTTGTAATTTTTTTAAACTAGGGAGAATGTTAGAGAAAAGGTTATAAAATAATGCTGTTTCCTAGGGAAATGAAGCATAAATTCCAATTCTTTGGAATCCGAAATTGAAATCCGAATCTGAAATTCTATTTTTTTAGTGACTTTGGGACTTTCTATACTAATTTTTATAGAGAGATTATTAAAAGTTACCGAGGATTGAAATTGAATTTTCAGTGGATTTGATAGTGATTTTTCCAGAATTTTCAGGTTCAGAAGTTTCCACAGAAATTTTTGATAACATTGAAAAGTAGGAAGAATATTGAGAACAATTTTAAAAATATAACAATTTTCCAAATTTTTTTTAAATTCTATCTGTGAATGATTTTAGAAACTATTTTTGAACCAACGAGAAAAGTGAATCTGGAAAGCAAGAATTTCAGTAATTCCATCCTGTAAAACGGCAATCAAAATTAAGAAATTAAAAAGTAGCCGGAGGGAAATAAAACCTATTATGGGACTTTCAAAATACAGAATAAAATCTTGTGCGCCGAAATATAGCTCGAAATGAATACAAAAACAGCCTGCGACTGGGAGAAATCATATGATTTTAGGCGAGCAGCTGGAATGTACGGTAGAACATTCTAGGGTCCATTGTAGGACTAAAATGTGTTTAAATATTATTTTTGAAGATTGAAGAGGAGCAAAATGATATTTTAGAGTAGGGTTTAGTCTAGGCTTCAGTTTAATCTAGTTCACGCTTAAATCAAAAGCTAGAAGTAAGTTTAAGTCTAAAACACTTTGTTTATACCCAGAGACTTTATATAGCTTATAGAAAAATGATCTTGAATTTGTCAGGATTTAGCTAACAAATTTTTTGTTTCTATTTTCGAACACAATTTTCAGACTAATTCGATTCCGGCTGTTAATTTACAGTCAGCCGTCTTTATCAGGGAGAAATCCCCCTTTATCCGACATTCAAACGGAGCTTGCTTAGGATGGCAGGTAAGCGAGATGGAAAAAATAAATGAGTGATGACTATAGGTTAAAAGTAGCGAAATAAAAAAAAAATTCCACCCCACATATACTTATGATTGCCTGCGAATTTTTCTTTTCACATGATTTTTATAAGAAGATTTAGTAGCGTACATTTCAACGCTATGGAACGTGCCATATATAGCTGATAAGCTGGTTTATTTAAACAAAGATGGTTTCGATAATAATTACACGAAGCTTTTATCCCCTAAACAAAAAAATTACAACCTCTAACCACGGACTACTTAAAATGCTGAAGGCCTAATATTTCATACAAACTGAATTTTGTGTGTAAATAGCGTAATCAAACATAAACTAACCGACCAAATTGAACGAGAGAACAAGTTTCAGGACGTGTAATCAATATGGATATGTGTTGTGTGAATAGTTTTGCACTTCACTTTATTAAAAGAAGAAAAAACAGCGTTTAATAGGCAAGAAATGCAGACAGTTAGGGAACAAAGAAGAGAGAGCTGCAATGACATTGGCGTCAATGGCACCTGATTTGTAAAGGATTATAGTTTTGTCGATGTTTTTGTTCCTGAAACATTCTGGATATTTTTTAACAAAAAATATGTCATTTTTGCCTCTTTCTGGTGTTCTGATTAAGTGTTTATCAAGTGTACCATGGTGTACTTTTGTATACTTAAAAATGAGAAACACACGTGCAAAATGAGAAACACACGGTTAAAGAAAGCAAGAGACTGTGCAGAAATGAGAGAGTGCCAGACGATTACAGAAAAAATTTTCTCGAACGAAGTTTGGCAAACAAATCGGCCGAAACTAATTTCTTTTCCGGTTAGACAAATTTTATTTTACTACACAGATATAAATAATTCATTTAAACGCATTCATAGATATGTTTTGACCTTTAAAGGAGGCATCTTTAATCGTACTCTACAACGTTTTCTTCAGATGTATCGTGAATAATTACAGCCAATACTTTACAATTCTGATCCTGACTCGCATTCTCTGCAATCAAATGATGTGCACCGGGTGCTTCGATAAAGTGCTCTCCTTTTTTGTATATTCGCGCGGGTTCGCCTTCCATTTGGCTGCGCAATTCACCTGAAGGATAAATACTACAGTCAAACCTCCGAATAACGCCGCCCTCGCTATAACGCCGATTTTCTCCGGTCCCGAATTTTATCTCTACATTGAAAATTCACCTTTTTAGTAAAAATATTATTAGGTCTCAGAAAAAAGAACTTTATGGCCATTGAAAAGTTAAGCGAACATAGATGAAATTAAGAAAACATTTTCCGAATTTTTGGATTTAACTATATAGTAAAATAAAATCTTGTCACCTGAGAGAACATAGCAAATGACAAAAGCGGAGCCATGACGATGTGCAGGAGCCTTCTCACCAGGTGGGTAGTCCACAAGTAAGCTTGTAATGTTTTTGCCGGGAACATTCATGATTGGCATTGAAAATGCTGTCGTTACGCTGTCGAATGGATTGTATTGAACAGACATTGCAAAATTGTCCTAAAATTCGAAAAAATTACAAACGCGGATCTTATTTTCTTACGTAAGCCTCTTCTCCAGTACCTCGAATGGTCATTTGAAATTGAAAAAATTTTGAGAAAAAAGTGAAAAAAATTTTGGAACAAATTTCATATCGAGGATACCTCTGGAATTTTTTGACCCCAAAATCGATTCGGGATAGAAGTTAATGAAATTTACGATCATTTCCGGCCCAAAGCACAAAAAACGCAATTTTCGTGGCAGGACCACTAAAAATTTGAGGTCAAATTCGGATTCTTGCAAACCTAAAAAATCTTTCTAGCGTTTCGAAAACCGACGTCGGTTTTGATAGAAACAAACTCATTTGATAGAAATTCTATTAATAGGAACAAAATTTGGGAAATGTCGTCTCTCTTTCGTAGTAATAGTTTACAGTAATAGATCAAAGTGTAACAGAAATAGGCAATCCATCACCAAAATGAGTAGGGAAAAATTGGAGGGTGCTCAGTTAATGGGTTGAATTTTGTCACAAATCTTTAGCAAAAAAGTGATTGATTTTTAAAGCGAAATTTCTCATTTGGCGCATATTTCATTATTCACCGATTCATCATTAATGATAACAAAGTGAACAGTGCATAAGACTGGACACAAAGGTCACAAATTTGCTCTAGAATAGTATCGTAGAAGGGTTATCAATATCAGATTTAAGCTAGCTGCATTCTAAAGGGTCTAACTGGAAATAGCTCGAAATCAAAAATTTTGTAAAGTGTCGAGGAGCTACGAAATATGTACACTTTTCCCATGGAAATGTTGGAAAAATTTCCAAAACTGCAATTTTTCGCTCAAAATGTCTAAAAATATCCCAAACTTCCGCAAAAATTGGAGGTTTTCGCCCATTTTATGGCTCTAAAATCCGTGAATAACCTCAAAATTATATTAACTGCCAAATTTCGTGTAAAAATATACCTAGTATGCACCTAAATGAAGTGCTATTTTATTTTACTGCATTTCTGAAACATAAAAAAATGGGAGCTGCACTTCCTCGGAGAATGGGAACAGACGTGCTTTGCAATAACCAAGGATCTGTCCAGGTGCAGCGTTAGGTTGAGGATACCAGAGTAAGGGAATTAGAAAGTAGCTTATGAAATTACATTACACCAAAATTTTGACACCATCATTTTGCGTTGGCTTCGTCTGCACCTTGTCCACAGGACAGGACCGGCTCTGGCCACCTCCTCTGTACAGCTGCCGTGAAAATGAGATAATGTTTTCGGTTTATAAATGAATTGTTTGTGTAGCAAAGAAAAAAATGAGTTTGGGTTCTGCCAGACAGCCATACACAAGTAGAAGCCGTGTCATCTCATGGGGAGACAGTCTTGGGAAAGTAATTAAATTAGCAATGAAAATCTTGACTTTGAATTTGGAATAGTTTAGAATATGTAATAAAAAACGAATCAATAAATTCAAAGAATATGTGTTGTGGATATATTTTTGTTTTATAATCCTGAAAATTTACCACCCTTACTCTGATTGCCTTATCTTAGTAGGACACAAGGAGGGCGAACCCGTTGCTATCGCTGCGGACGTATGCGTGCTCTTTGTTCAATCACCTTCCAAGGGAGAAGATCGGGCGTGCTTCGCGCGCCCGAACATGAGGTCGTGGGGTTTCAAGTAATTCGAAATTTTTTTGGTCCCCGCCATTAAATCGTCGAGACCTACAAAATGAGCTATTGCACATCCTTGTACCTGAACGGCAAAGGTACTTGGCTTTTCACGTGACTCACGAAAGTCACGTTTCACGTGAGGTAGGAATAAATCTGACCCCAGATTACATCATATTGGCTCCAAAAGCCATAAAACATGAGCCTGACTACAGGGGTACCGTGACGCAGACACTGCGGTTTAGGTAAAAGTGGATACAGGTGAACTTTTACATTTTGCACGACAACAATTAAATAAGACAGATTCTCTGAAGACTGCTCGCTGTCTTTCTCATTTGACATTAGTAAAACCATAGTCATTTTATCCAAAATTTTAATTATCTTTATACGAAAGCAATTCGATTAACGTAATGCGATTTGATTAGGATTTCCGGGTTTTCAATATAGATACGTGGTGTGGGATTATTTTGCCTAGAAAAATTAATTTAGTGGCAATTGCGAATATTTATGAGGCCGAGTGCTGTGTAGAAAAACTAGTACTTTTGCGGAAATAAACTTTTTTACTAACATTCCATTTGCTGGATGGAATTCTTCTTTTGCTCGATTTGCTTTGTCCGTTTATTCGTCAAATTTTAAACGATTGTACACGCAAATTATAGCATTTATGCTCAGGTAATTCAATGGATATGTGCTGTGAATGGAATGTGTCAATGGATATGTTTTTGGCTTTGTGATAAAAATAGTCTTAAAGGAAAACTGAAAGTTGCCGACCTGAAACATTTGTTCTAAAACGGCTAATTCAAGAGAAAAACCGGTAAGTTTCAATGCCGTAAAGAGCATTCTCTACTCTGAATCAAACCTGTTTTCACTGCTCTAAGTAGCTTTTAACACTTTACGCACGAAATGCACGTAGTTTTATTGGATATCATTGCGGAATTGTAAGAAATTCAGATATTGAAACGAATATGTGTCGTGTGTGTATTTTTATATTGCAGTGAGTAGGCAAAGAAAATTCACAAAATTTTCAAAAGAAAGTTTCAACTTGGAAAAATGCATATTCTCTGGATACTGCTAGCTAGTTCTGTCCTTTTATTCTAGTAAAAACTATATCTTATGTTGTTTGTCTTTTATATAGGAATTTTGTACTTTGGTGCATCGTCCAATTATTGCAGCGCAGAGGGAGCATCGCAACGAGCAAGTAATCCAAACAATAATGTGCTGCGGAAAAGTTTTTGCTTTTATTGAAGAACCTTTTTCGCGGCAAATTATTGACTTTTTTATTTCTCACCAAAAAATTTTGAAATTTGGAAGAATTTGAAAAAAAGTCGGAAATGTGAACTCATTTTTACTGGATATATGCTCTATCTAAACTTCAGTTCTGGAAACAAAATAATTGAACTTTGTGGAATGTGGCAGAGACAGAAGAGTATAGCTAAAATTTTTAAATCAAAATTAGTTTTATTTTACCAAAATTAGTTTTATTTTACCAAAATTAGTTTTATCATGCTGCTGGGTTAATGACAATCCTTATCAGTCTGTGTCAGTGTAGAAAAGGCATTGCTAAGATGAACAATAAAGTCCGTGATTGTTGAGGACTACAGTAGCCACAAGAAATGTAGGATACGTGCTTCTGCGTTGCCTAAGCCATTCTATGCACTCTGCTAATCATATAAGTCTTCTTTTCGTCAGATACTATACTTTTGAGAGTTAACCTACTTTGTTCGTCTATGCAAGTTGTATAATATCGGCATATACTTATCATTTACCGTAAATCCTCTAATAAGTCCCCGGGGGACTTATTGTTTCGTAGGGGTCTAGGGGGGACTTATTTGAGGGGGGACTTAATTGAGGGGGGACTTATATTTTCGTGGCCGCGCCGAAGGCTCGGCGAAAATTTTTGGGACTTTTTGGCAAAATTTGGAAAAATGTTTGAAAATTTAAACCAATTTTGAATTGGCGCCGAAAAATTTTGGCCAAAAATTTGAATTTTTTGGATTTTTGATCGATTTTTCGCCAATTTTTCGCCAAATAGCAAAATTTGCAATAAAAATTCAGATTTGCGCCAAAAAATTTGAAATTGCGCCAAAAATTTGAATTTTGGAAAAATTTGGAAAAATACCCATTTTAGGGGGGGGGGGCTTAATTGAGGGGGGACTTATTGGAGGATTTACGGTATATAACTACTATCATTGAAGTAGTTAGCGGGCACTCCCCAAAACTGGAGGGGAGTTTAAAAACATGGAGTAGCGACCCATGTTCCCGCCATAGCTTTTCAGGCCTCTTGGGCTAATGAACACTTTATGTTATCTCTGAACAGCATAATCCGGACAATACTCTCCTACAACAATTTTATGTCTTTGTAACTCTTAAGAGGCACCCTCTAACACGATCTATTAAATTAGAAACTCTACCGGTACTTGGCTTCTTAAAGGTGAGGACGTTGTGAGTTGATATCTCCGCGTACTATGTCTGGCGCTCAATCTACTACAGCTTCTATAAACATAAACACACTTCGACAACTTCTTAAAAACTTGTTTTGTCTCTCTATATTCCCACGTCAGTGTATGTACTATGCCTCTGAGAATAAAATATTCAATTCAATTCAATTGAAAGTAAAACTACTATACATCGATAACCAAGTAATTAAAAGCAAATGTTGGAGCGATATTATTTTTGAGTATTGAAAATTGAAGCGTCTTTAAGTGTAGAAATTGAGCAAAAATATTTAAAAATAACTGATCCATTCAATATTATTAAAGCATTAGTTTCGAAGGCAGATTGAAAACTAAATTTGACGAAGCCAGACATTCAATAGTTGACTTTTTCAGTCAATTTCCACCAAAGTGATGTTTTATTTTTATTTATGCATTTAAAAACAAGCATACAATTTGTAACTGAAATAATAAAAAATGGTTGGAAAACATATACCGTTAATCCTAGAGTTTAACCTTTGCAGGCGGTGCACAGCTCAAGAGCGAAATGACCAATAAAGCTGTAAAACAATCGCATATTTTGAACACTTTATGGAAAATTGGTCCAATCACCTCCAGATCAGATTTTGGCGAGAAATCAAATAAAAGATACATTTCGTCACCCAAAATTATATACCTGCTGCGAGATCTGCCGGAAAATTTATGGTTTTTACATTTAAAAAATCCACACGGTGAAAATATTCTTATACATTTTTTGCTTCAAGAGTCGGTTAGTTTTTTTGATGATGAACTCTTCATAAGGTCCTTCGTAGTTGTTGCCATCAGAGAAGCACCATTCAAAGCGAAAGTTTAGAGACTTCGTAGCGGACATGAATTTCTGAAAAGAAGTTTTTATGCTGGTAAAAGTTTTTTATACTTTTATAAGTGAGAAATTTTTGATAATTTTCCAATTTTTTAAAAATTTTGCCCTTTGATGGGATTTTTGTTAAATTTCAATATCAAGAAACCGCTGATTCCGAATTCGGCATTATTATCGTCAACAGTCAAAAGGCTGCTGTATGGATCTAAATTCGCATAGAGTAGTTTCAAAAAATTTTAACTGAATTATTATGGTTGGTTTGGATCCACTCAGAATGAATTTGACGTTAGTTTTCGATACTCTTAGGGTCGCATCAGGCATGACACGCGGGAAACCCAAATTTGAATTCAATAATTTTTTTCTCAATTTTTTACCGTGTTCGACTATTTTCTGAGTGTTCCTACCCCACCGGACCGGGGTACGATCTATCGATTGGCGCAATCAAAATAGGGTGTATCGCCACAAAAAATGGGTGGTTTACCCTATTTTTCCGTTATTTCGCAACACCTATTGTGAAATAACGGAAAAATAGGGTAAACCACCCATTTTTTGTGGCGATATACCCTATTTTGATAGTGGCAATCGTTAGATCGTACCCCGGTCCGGTGGGGTAGGAACAATCAAAAAATAGCCGGACACTGTAAAAAATCGAGAAAAAAATTATGAAGTTCAAATTTGGGTTTCCCGCGTGTCATGCCTGTTTCTCAATGTATCCAGTGTTTACTACAATTTCTAAATGAATGAGTTTCTAGAAGTCTTTCAGCGAATTTAGGTCCCTAAGATCGCCATGTAGGATCGTAGGTAAACAACAACGTAGGATTCGAACTCAGCGAGGTCGACAACCTATAAGATACACTCTGATCCTGCAGAAAATTACAGGAAAATTAATGAGGAAAAATCAAATCCGACCCAAAACTAATATTCGCATCTTTAATGAATACCTGGAACTTACAAACCTTTTTTATAGCGTTAAAAATCCGAATGCGATGATCATAACTTGGCTGGCAGCGAGAGGAGATGCGCACATTCTTTTCAGGCTCTACAGATCCAGAAGCACACAGGATATCGGCAATGATTTCGGAATACGGAAAATCGCTATTGGGTCCATAAGAGCTGTCACTGATTGAGATGTGATAATAACGGTCTTGCTCCAGAAATCCCTGGCTAAAAACTGTAAGACTGCCTTTGAACTTCAATTCCAGAAATCCAGAACTGGCCGAAATGAGTCGGAAAAGCTCAGGAGACGGTTGAAGGCTGGAGCTATTCAGGATCAGATTGTGGCCAGTCCACAGATGGCTGATTGATTTCAGGAAATACCCTTAATGAGATCCAGGAAATGGTCTTGGTTTTTAGACTTAATTTCAGGGTCGATATAGCAACTTATTGGTGACACGCCGCTCAGGTAATCGCAATTCAAGTCCGAAATCATTAGATAGGGCTCATCGTCGAATTCTCGTTCAATCTTTGAATATATTCCTCGGCTTATGCCGAGGAGGGCCAATAATTGCATGCGATCCAGGAATTGAAAAGAACTAATCAAAAGCTCATCAGGAATTTTCTGCGACATCTAAATTGGTGAGTAATTAGTTTCGCACATACCGTAATCCCTGTAATTACTCCCTCTAAAATTACTCTCCCCTATATTTACTCCTCTCTTCGGGGTAGTTGAAAAATTACTCCCTTCCCTAAAATTACTCCCCCTAGAATTACTCCCCCCCCCAAAAAAAATGCGGTTTTTTCCAATTTTTTGCTCTTTTTAGCAAGCATGGCAACCCCCCCCCGGACAGGTCCGGAGGGTGACCGGTCCGGCGGACCAAACCGGACCGACCAAAACTTAACAAGCACCCCTAACAATGCCTTCGGCGGGAAAAAATTTTGAAATTTTTGAAATATAAAAAAATTTTCAATGTAAGTTTTTGGCAAATAATTCAATTTTTATAACAAAATTTGGCTGCGGCGCTATTTTTCCTTCCATTTTCTATTGTACGTTGCTATTTTTCCAAAATATCCGCCTGCGGCGCTTTTTTACTGTTTGTATTTTAGACCAAAAATTAAAATTCTTGATGCGATACGGAAAAAATGGTTGCAGATTCGTAATCAGCGCATCGAAATACCCTAAAAACACCTTTACAAAAAAAATTGCGAAAAAAACCTCGGCGCTACCGAAGGTAGCGCCGCGAAAAATTTTTGACCTTTTAGAGACCGGACCAAACCGGACCGGACCGGGGGGTCGAGCGGACCGGACCGGGCAAAAGGTCGGTCCGCTGCCATGCTTGCTTTTTAGCTACTATTTCGTATGCCTAATATAAATAGACAAAATTTAGACAAAATATAGTCCATTTTTAGCTATTTTTTAAAGATATTTTTTGCATAAAAATTCATAGGGGGACCCTATTGATTTTTTCGACAGATTTTTCAGAAAAATAATTTACAAACATTTGGAGAAAAATGGCCAAAAATCCCAATAATTTTGACAAAAACGCAAAAATTTTCGCGGCCGCAAAAATTTACTCCCCTCCCCCATATTTACTCCCCCTCGGGGGTAGTTGAAAAATTACTCCCCCGGGGGAGTTATTACAGGTATTACGGTACTTTTGTTCGGCATGATCATTGATCATTTTCTGTCTAACTTTTGGTTAACTTTAAACAAGGCCGTCAAATTTTCGGCATTTTTCGGACAGCAAAGTTCTTCTTTAGAAAATATTTTAGGCTTTTTTTGTCCGGTTGGATTTTTTTTTTATATTTGAGACTTGTAATAATCATTTTTGTTGCCAGGAAAATTGGGCCCCTCATAATAGACCCCCTATAGAAAGAGAAATACTGTGTAAAAATGAGACAGACCCTATAGTAGACTCCCCTGGAGGGGATTGAAATAATAAGGCCGGGGACCCAATTAGAGGAAATACGGTAGTTTATTGTTTTATGGATAATTTATTGACACATTTTCTATACCAAAATTTTCCTTTGATTCTTAGGAATATTTTGGTATATGATATGTGTTGCGAACCACCTACAATTTTAGTGCGGGGTAACACACCTTTTGGGATTGCCCTAATAGCTTAGTGATAAGCGGAAGGTAGGTGATCAACAACCGGGATTCGAAATTTCTTGACTCTTTTGTAATTCGGGACCTGGCTATCTTAAAGAGAAAAAGTCCTTTCGGGGAATCTCAAAATCGACGGAGACAAACAAACAAACCAACAATAAATCGATACAAATGTGTCGAAAAGCCCTTTCAAAGTTTCACAAGGAGACTTTTCGGGGTTTGGCAAAAGTCCAAGTAGACCAATGACCGATTTGGCCAAAGTCAAAAAGGATATGAAGAGAGGTTCTATAAGTTTTGAACCTTTGAGAGAAGACAATGCAAAAGTTTGATCGAATTGATCAAACCTCAAAATCGGACCTTGAATGAATGAGTTATTTTGTGTGCCGTTTGGCTTGTGACTCTTGTTAAGGATATATTCCTTCTTTTGATTGGAGTTTTGATGTGGACAAAGTAATCAAGAGGGAATTTATTCCAAGATTATATATCCTATAAATAGAAGTCACAGCAAGGTCAAGATGCCGATACAGTCACTCGAGACAGCTTAATGCAGAATTAGATCTCAGAAATGATTTCCTAAGATCTGGCGTTGAAACTAAGCTTAATTAACCAAAAGGGTGTATTGGTAACTAAGATTAGTTTTGGTGCAGAGATAGTTGATTCTAGATTGGGACAGAATCAAACGCGGGATAGTTTGTTGAGAGAAGTGTCGGAGGCAAAGAAAAATGAATTGTGGGAAGGATGAAAAAAAAGTGGAAAGATTAGATGCCGGAATTGTGCCGGTTTTGACGTACAAGAGGCGTGAAAGTTAGGGTACAATTTCAAAAAGTCCACAAGGATTTAGTGGATGGCGAGAAGGCGAGAAAGATGGAAAAGGGTGGCGATTAAAAGATGATGACGCGATAAGAGACGGGTGATCTAACTGAGCATTGCTTGGCTTTTATAGGAGAAAGCTGCGCAGCTGCATAGTTCAGAGAGCATGGAAAATTCGGAGGGTGACCTAGCTGGAATTTTCGGGCAATGAGTCAGACTGTGATTTCTCAACAGACTGGTGAAATGCTGGCCTATGAATGGATAAGTCCCAGCTGGGGAAGAAATGTTCCAAAATGCGCTTGATTTCGTGGGCCTACATATTAGGAAATAGGCCCGAAATAGATGTTTGAAATCTCACGAGTGACTGTCTCGGCCAAAGAACATAAACATGCAATACATCCTATAAATAAATATGACGTAACACTTAAAAAATGGAGGGCTAATGGAAACTTAAACCAAAATACTATAATTACAATAATAATACAAAATTGGGTGGCGCTGTTCGCCACAATGTGTATATAAATTGTCCGTAAAACCACAAATTATTCATGCACAGAAAGGGCGCCAAGTCCAAAATTCGGGACAGTTTAAAAATTTTGACACTAAGTATTCCTGCGAAAATACCGTTTTCCAGCAATACACCAAAACGCATGGAGAAAAAAACATGGCATTGCGAATAGGCACGAAGCGACAACAAAAACGGTTGCGGATACTCAAGAAAATCAAAATTGTTTCAGGAATGGGACCTTTGACGAAATGATTATTTTTGACAATTCAAATACCATTGAGGTGAGTTCTATTGCAACTCTCTCTCCTCTTTGTTCTCTAGCTGTCTGCATGCGCATCTCTCTATAAATTTTTCCTCTGACAGTCAATTGTACAGCCAATACAAAGAGACTCTGTTGGAGTGGCCGAGGAAGTGGACAAATATTACTCGTTGGCAAATTGTCAATCAAATTCGATGAATGCGGTAGAGTGGAATGAAAAAAGAAGCAATGACACTCTTTTATTTTTGCTTCGGAAACGCTCTGGGCATCATATTGATTGTTCGCTACTCACAGATAAGAAATTGAGATTTGAGAAAGTTTTGGAGGCGATTTTCTCCAATTTTTTGATCAAAGTGGAAGGGCATTTACAAAAGGCTTGGAAGTACAATAACATCTTGAAAGATTATAATTTGCTTTGGTAAATAAATTCCCAAATGCTTTGAATATTGGAATCTGCATTCTGTTGTTACGATCTCCCTAGTTCAGTCGATCTCCCCGGTTTTCTCTTTCACTCCGGTTTATTATCCAAGCCATTTCTTCCGTCACAATCTCTCATTTTTGTACTAGAATAGAATATTGTATTCCATAGGACACCCAGCGGCTTCGCCGCATGGCGGCGTCCCTGGTCATCCATGGGGGGTAAAGGGGGCCGTAGGGGGCCACAGGGGGTCGTCTGGGGGCTGAAAATGGTACCATTCGCCTTCTCTCGTCGAGACGAAGCGATTGACGTATCACGCGCCCAAATCCGAGCGCAGCGTGAAAAGTTGCCTTTTTGGGCCCCTGGGGAGTAAAGGGGGCCACAAGGGGTCGTCTGGGGGCTAAAAATGGTACCATTCGCCTTCTCTCGTCGAGACGAAGCGATTGACGTATCACAAATCCGTGAAAAAATTCTATTGCGGGCGGAACACGGACACCAATCAACTTAGAGGGACCCGATATATAAAGGGAACCTGCGTCCGTCGCTGCGAAATCCCGAAAAGTCAAGACTCTCGAGCCCCAAAACTTCTTCGCGCATCAGTGTTACGGCTGATTTGGTCTCATTCGTTTTCCCCTGAATTTAGCTGTCGTTTGAGACCAAAATCAGCCCGAAAAAACTTTCTCCAACTTTTTATTACCAAAGTGGAAGTAAATTTACTAAAGTTCTTGAAAGTTTAAAATACATATCGAAAGATTATAATGTACAATTGTGGAAGTTTAAACAGTTTTCAAAGCAAAACACAATATTCAAGGAACACTTGTGAAAATGGTTTGGGGTATAACGCCATGGACATCTGTCCAATTGTTTCATCATCCGCACGACGAAATTCGGCACGAAATTCCATTTCCAAATTTTTGTTGGTAGCGTTGTCATGAACCCAAAAATATTTACTGCAGGTCGCATTCGGGGCAAGTTCCACCTTATCTGCACTCTATTGGTACGATCTCCTACGAACACTCTAGGTTATTATTCAAACCAGTTCTCATGCTACGATCTCTCATTTTTGTACTAGAATAGAAATTTGTATTTTTGCGAATGTAAAATTAATTAATGTACACGTCACTACAGAATCTATATGTTATACCTCGAGTCAATGAAAAATTAGCGTGTTATGAGTGCGTTTTTGATTACGCATATGTACATCTACATACTGTCTTCTTATTTTGTAAAAAGCCGAGGTTATATGTCGGAAACTAACTTTGATTATAAAAAATTAGGCAATAGTTATATACGTTTTCCAGCTTTGATATGAATTCCACCAAATCAATTACATCATGGGAATGGCAGGTAATTAAAAAGTTTGAGACGTGGATATGTTTTTCCTTTGGTTTTCACTTATTTTCAAAGTAAATTAATAACCAGAGTCGTAATTTGTTTTATGTACAAAAACATAATAGTGCGTTGGTTAAACAGGTAGACCGTAAAGGCTACACTTATAGAGCGAAGATAGTAAAATTAATAAAATGTTTCAACGCAATTTTAATAAATTCATATCCGAGTGTAAAAACAAGATTGTTTTTCACACACTGTTATTTATATGTCTTTTTATTATACACTATAAATTTTTCCTGCGAATTAATCAACCAAACTTAAATCCACAAATTTTGTACCATCACCACGTACCTTCCATCCCTATTCTGCCCGCTATTTTGCGGGTAATTAATAACGTACATGTGTGTGAAGTGTTTTTGAATTTTCAATCGAATATTCTTCTGATTGAGCCTGCGGCGATAGCTATCAAGCGCTCAGATCTGTACATTTTTTGCACAGAAATCTTATTTTGCATAAAACCCATTTTTATGGCGGAACGTGTATAATCTGATGCTAATTGTTATATGTCAAAATTATGAGAGAAATATATATATTGTTAGATTTCTTTCAGAGCGCCAAAACTGGCATTTCCGCAAAAAAGAAGCTATTTTTCTTCAATCAATGCCAGTTTTCGCGCTCAGAAGGAAATTTAACAGAATAAATATGATCCTCTCATAATTTTGACATAAAATTGGTAACAACGGAGTTTACACTTTTCGTCATGAAAAGTGGGTTTTTAAGCAGAATAAGGTTTCTGTGCAAAAAAATGCACAGATCTGAGCACTTGATAGCAATCGCACACTGAAATTCGTTGAATGCCGTTTCAGTTTTTTCTTTCTAAACATTTTTGATGACTCATAAGTCACGAAAACGAGTTCTTGAGTTGTATAAGTCCGTTTGAAATACACCAATCACAATGTCATCTAAAAAATTTCGTTCTGCCACCGGTTGATATACGGGTAATTAAGCGCATACGGTGTGAGATTTATTTTTGAATGTCTACCTAATTTTGTAAATTAGATAAATAGTACTCCTGGGTACAACACTTTATACGCTGTACAACATTCTTAGCAGCTCACAAAACTATTGCAGAATCATCTTGAAATATTCCAAGTTTATAAGTAATGCAAAAATATTCGGATAATTAAAAATCGTGTTGTTGGGTCTTTTTGTTTTCAAGCCTGTTAGGCCGCTTCCTGTTAATACCGCAAATATTTAAGGAACACAGGATTTTACAAGGACATTGTAAGATTTTTTTAAATTCTTTTTTTTAAATTCTAATGTCTCTGTTGCTTATATACCCTTAACGAAAAACAAATAAATTGCGGATGTTAAATTGCGGATCATCAAACGTTTCTTTTGAGTATTCCGCGAAATATTGCCTACAGCGATGACTATCAAAAAAGGCACTGAGCGTTCCGCTCAAAACAATATTTCCATTTTCAAACTCTTATTTTGGCGCAAATTTTGGCCAAAAATAGCATCCTCTTATTTCAACCTCGTCCATACAATAGCTGAAGTGATTTTCTTTTTGATCGCTCTGCAAATTCAAGAAAGCCGCAATTGAATTCAAAATACTGAGAAGACTATCCGGGAAAGTTTTTAATTTCATTGTTAAAATTCAAAGCATTCAGCGCAGAAAATTTTTGAAAATTTCGTAGAATATTCAAAATTTTCAATGTCAATTATTGACAAACTAGGCTTTTCCAGCGGCCTTCGGCCGCTGAAAAAAAACCTAGGTCGGGCGCTTCGCGCCCGACCTCGCGGCCTTCGGCCGCTCGAAGGGTGCGATTCGGGAGTCTAATTACCATGCTTTAATATGTTCGGGAGCAATAGTTGTTCGGGCGTAGAGCAGCATGAGACTATTTCGGGCCTGCGGCCCTCAACAGCTGTTGTTCGAGAGTAGAGCAGCATGAGACTATTTCGGGCCTGCGGCCCTCAATAACTGTTGTTCGGGAGTAGAACAGCATGAGACTATTTCGGGCCTGCGGCCCTCAATAACTGTTGTTCGGGAGTAGAACAGCATGAGACTTCAGTATGCCTCCAGTGGCTTTGTTAGCGGAGCGTCGCGGCCTTCGGCCGCTCGAACTATGTTTCCCGTGCTTTATCCAAGAATGTTCTAGAAGGTTCCAAGGAAAATTCTGATGCCAGATTCGGACTCAGCGAGGTCGATTTACTATGTAGGGACAAAATTTGGGGCCTCTCCCTTGCTTCCCCAGCGAGATACAGCCAAATGCCCTCAGGGCTTCTAGAATGTTCTAAAAGCCGAGGTCACGGGACCCGGTTTCTCCATCCCTACAGGTCGAGAGCTATCCATAGACACCAAGATCGCCGAAAACGGAGGTGCGCAGCGGGAGTTATGGAATGTGAACGATGCACTCGATCAAATACTAAGGGTAGGATAGTGGTATTCACATTTTTCAACGAAAATTGACTCTATTCTTCCCAATTTTCAAAAATTATTATAGTTCTTATATTGGAACCCCAATGAAGTCGTTAAGTTAACGGGCAAAAAGTGTGAATACGCTTAATTGTTAACAAATAGTGGTAAAATTGATTAAAATTGCTCATACATTGCAATAAAATAGCCAAAAAGTAGCCAAAAGTTGTTCAAATACTTGTATTTTTACAACGTTTATTCTAATCTTTCACATTTATGATAAAAAGGAAACAAAAAGCACCCATTTAGGTAAACTTTTTGCAAATTAACGTCAAAATTGGAAAAAATTTTCAAATTTGGCGCCAAAAATTGAAATATCCGGTTATCCGGATATCCGGTATCCGATCAATATCCGGTGTTTTTGCACTATCCGGTATCTGGTCTGGTTTTTTTTTACTATCCGGGACCCGGTCCGGCTTTTCGAAATCCCGTATGCACCCTTGGTGCATATGCTGTGAGGCATGTTTTTAACCTTTAACTTTAGCTATCGCTGGCCAATAGAACCCATGTGCCTGTACTATACCAAAAATATCATACCGCTTTGCAAGTAATTAAAAGCGTATGTATTGTGAGGTGTATTTTTGAACTTTAACATTTTTGCAGTCATAACTTCTCAATACATCAAGCTAGTTTCGACGACGAGTTACAATTGTTGTAATGATAATAATTGCAACGGGTAATACCCAACGCAGATAATCAAAACAAATTTGTGTCGTGGGATTACTTTTCATTATTGTCAAATTGTTTAATGATTTTAATTATTCGCCAAAAATTTTGAAATTTGGTGGGTTTGAAAAAGGTGGAATGTTGGCTCATTTTTTGGAAATTTGTCAAGCTTCACTTCCTACTGCCCGCCGATTCAAATATTTTAAGAGTTTTTTCATTTAAGCATGGGAGTTGTAATTGTAGGCAAGTCCGTAGCTTTTATTTTTATAGTTATGCTTTCCTCCGCTATTTTTATTTTAATTGTAACATTTTGTGGTATGGGAATTTTTCGCATAGGGTATTCTGTAGAATATGTGATGCAGACAGTTTGAGTACTGTATTATTATTATTATTAGTATTACTAATTATCGATTCTCAATCGCAAGTGATTAAAACAAACATGCGTTGCGGGAAGATTTTTGTATTCATAGTAAAAATTTATTTCATGGCACATTTTATGGAAGTCAATCATGTATGGCCTTTAGAATTTCTGCAAATTTGATTTTTTCTGCAAAAACTGTTTGGCCTAGTGTGATTCAAAAGAAAAATGTCAGAATAGAGAGAGAGTTTTTATGTCCTGCACCGTTTTACATTACATCTACTGTGTGCGGAAAGAAAAAAAAGTTGAAATCTTGTGCAGGGGGAGGTACAGGTAATGAAATACTGTGTGATATGTGTTTATTTTTATTTTGCAGTAAAAGAAGAAATAGAAAAAACAATGAAATTTGCAATAGATAATTTGAGTTGGCTATTTTTAGATACAGTTCTTTTACCAAATTATGTTTTTATATTTCACGTACTTTCTCCGATTTCGTAAGAAGTATGAAGCTGTAACATGTTCTCTGCCACGAAAGCAAGCCATAAATACATCGAGCATAGACAGTAGAATCGTAAATCATTCTACAATTTGTATTGTGGCGTTAGCGAAAACGTAGCATGAACGAAGGACGGAACTTCCGAACAGTTAAAAAATGTGGTGTGTGCGTTTTTGAATTGGCGAATGTTTACGTATCCACTTTTAACCATATACGGTTTTCATGTCTCTGCAAATTCGAGAACGTTCGGCAATAACCTGTTCGACGCAAAAGATAAATGTCACAATAGAGAGGCAGTTTGTTTGACTTCTAACGTTTTACATTATCTTTACTTCCAGGCAATTCAAGAAATAATGATGTGTGTTTGAATTTGAATTTGCGAAAGATTATCTATCCGCGTTTTCCTTGGTTTAAGTATTAGCTGGGTATTATTATCAAAGCAAGACATAAGTACGCCGAGCATATATAGAAAAACCCATCAATCACTCTTCAATTTGCATTGTGGCGTTAGCGCAAGCAGCCAACCTTCCAGACAATTCAAGAAATAGTGACGTGTGTGTGTTTTTTAATTTTCGAGAGATTATGTATCCGCTAAACTAAATAATGTTAACCAGACGGGCATTTTGCCAAGTAAAAAGTCAATATGCAATGAATATCAATGTGCGACTAGCGAAGAGGAGAAAAATGTCTCTCCGCTGCTTATTCAAGCCATTTCACTTGTTGTGACTTATCATTTCTTCTCTGGAATACTAAATTTTTAATTTAAACATGGCTAATTAATATATTGCATCACTACAGAACAGCATTTGGAAATTGTTTTCCTCCGTACAGGCAATACAAATTAACAGGTTGTGAGTTCGTTTTTGAATTTTCCGATAAAATCCTCCCTTGTTTTTTAGTTTGAATAAGAGTAAGGTGATATGGCGGAAAGTATCTTTGATTATACCAAGATAATCAATATCTCATACTTCAACGTAAATATTATATCGACATATTCCTACAATGTTTGCTTCGAATAACGAAATCCTTGGGTAGTTAAAACATGTGTGTCGTGAGAGATATTTTTTGGGTTTCGGCAATTTTATCACTGGAATGTCTTAAAACTTGTCAAGACCAACAACAGAACCGCAGTTAGGAAGTGCTAAAATAGAATACGGAAAGTTCATTTACTCAAGCTGTTTATGGTTTTTTAACGGGGTACGGTAAAAGCCCCCCGGTAAAAGCCCCCCAAGCTCGTTATTTTTGGTCATAACTTTTTACTGGAACATTCTGAATTATGTGTAATGGCTTAAATTAAAGCTAAGGCTCTTGGCTACAAATCGTTATATTACACGCCGCATCTCGATTCAAGAATCTCGAGATTCAATTTTTTTTGTCTCTTTACTCTTGAATTTTCGTGAAAATCAAGAGTAAAGAGACAAAAAAAATGAATCTCGAGATTCTTGAATCGAGATGCGGCGTGTAATATACCGATTTGTAGCCAAGAGCCTTAGCTTTAATTTAAGCCATTACACATATTTCTAGAATGTTCCAGAAAAAAGTTATGACCAAAAATAGCGAGCTTGGGGGGCTTTTACGGGGGGGGGGGCTTTTACCGTGCGCCTTTTTAACAAGTCTTGAAACTTTTTCGTTACGATTAATGAAGAAAATTTTACCTTGGTTCCGCTAAAATCGTTTCCGATTACCGAGATTGGACTGTAACATAAAAAAGTTATGTGCAGGTGCGTTGGCGATGAGAAATTTTACTGACAGTTTCCGAACCGGAGGTTTCCGAACCGGAGTTAAAAGTTTTGGTTACCATTAAGATATATATTCAAAAATATACCCACGTCAAATATTCTATGAATTTCCTGAATATTATATCCTCTGCGCAGAATATTAGCGGAGCAATAATCTCTCTGGGGTGCAGTGAATAGAGTGCATGGACAGTTAGAAATTATACCCCTTCAATACACGCCCTCCCCAATACACCCCCCCCCCTCCTTCATTACACCCCCTTTATATAGGAGAGAGACGAGATCGTATTATTTCGATATCGTATTATTTACTATATCTTTAGCGCTTTGATGTAACATTTGTGTTTCTCTTGAATCACTTTCAGAGGTTAGAAGTCAAATCATACATACATTTTCATGTTTGAATCTTTCGGGTTTTCGAAACAATGTTGTATTACCATTCTCCTTAACAAAAAAAATTCAACCAACACCACTTATTATTTGCACTGCTTGCAGCGTCCTAGAAGGACATATTTTTATAACGGGAGTATAATCAGAGTACAGTCAGACAACTTTTTATGCTACCTGATTTTTACCTTTTATACACTTGTTCAGATTATTTTCCCAAAAATATAAAGCTAATGCAAAGATCCTCAAGGAATATACACAAAATCCCAGGAATCACGAATCTGTACATCTTAAAAATTTAGCTCACACCACGTATTGTTTTTCACTGCTTGGACATTGTAGGTGGTTTTCTAATATTTCGGCAAACCATAAAGCAAGTGAAGATCCATGCCAGCCAAAAAATTCCGCCAAAAATATCCTTTTCAACGAAAATCGTTCCAACTATCGAAAATTCCGATTACCGTAATACCTGTAATTCCATAATTTCAACTCCCTCGAGAGGGAAGTAATTAGAGAGGGCAATGTGGGAGAGATTACAGGTATTACGGTTTGGCTCTATGGCTTCATCATTACTATAATCTCTCAAATTTTATTCTCTGCAGTCTTCTATTTATACAACTTTTTTATCTGAAACAATACGTTTTGAGTGAATCAATGTCTTTCAGTTAATAGCAAATTTTTAAGCATCAAAATATACCCAACGCACTTATCCTTTTTTTCAGGTAATTAAAAGCATATGTGTTGTGAGATGTGTTTTTGGATTTCGGCTGTTTTATCACTTAAAAATTACAAAAATTAGCCTAGACGGTTCCTTGAATAATAGACTTGCAATTCAATAGTACAGCTTTGAAAATTTCAGATATTAGGATTCATCCAAGATTATTCAGAAATCTTTTGAAGTCTTAAAAAGTCCATAAAAATACCAAATTTAGGAAAAAAGACAAACTTTTAACACACTCCTATCGGAGAAATAGGAAACATGTTTCATTCTCGGACCTCTGCTGCTTAAAATATTCTTTTATCTAAAACTGTAAGTTTCTTATGAATAAATGTTTGTAATTAAGTGTATATTTTTCAGCATTGACATATACCACATATCGATGTTTGTATCTAATGTATAATCTATGACTAAAAAAATACTTACCGTAAAACCTGTAATTTAACCCCCAGTCTTGTTTTACCCCCTCTAATTCTGCCCCCCTAGAGCTCGATCGTGTAATTATGCCCCCCTCTAATTTTGTCCCCACCCAAAAAATTGGCCCCAAAATTTTGCGCGAAAAGTCGATTGTGTAATTCTACCCCCTCTTGTTTTACCCCCCCCCTCTAATTCTGCCCCCCCCTCTAGAGGTCGATTGAATAATTATACCCCCGGGGGTTAAATTACAGGTTCTACGGTAATTACTTTATCCGAGTAATTAAAAGCATATGTTTTGTGAGATTTGTTTTGGATTTCGGTTGCTCAATCACTCAAAAAATTTAAAACTTTAGCTTTTAATATTTGCAATAGAACCGCATAGAAATATATAAAAAATTATCGAAAATTTATAGAATGTAACCTCAAAAAACAGCAGGTGTATCTAATTTTATCCTTCTTTATGATCTCATTCTTAACCTCTATTCTCTCTCCATATGATTTACCGGCATCTTTGCACTTTTCTTGTAAAAAATGCCGAAAATTCGTCCATTTGACTCAAAAAACAAGAATCGGCAATCCTTTCAAGTCCGGAGGAAGTGAGTGATAAGTGGGCCGTAAACTTTGCCGTAAACAAGGCCAATTGTTTCCCAGAAGTGAATGTTCTCAGCAAATGTTTCTTTTTGTGAGTCCCCGGTGAAATATTGCCTTAAGAGTGATGACTATCAAAAGAAGGCACCGACTTATATCCGACACCTTACACTTATCTTTTTCGGTTTTTGTAAAAGGTTACTTGGTTACTACTAGTAAATTTTATGCTTCTACTAACAAACGAAGTAAGACTTTGAAAAATAGTTTAAAAAATTTTAAAGTTCAAAGAACAAAATTTATTATTATTTTATTTCCCACACTTGATAAAAGATTGGATTATGCTCAGTTTTTTCTTTGTAATCGGCGAAATGTTGCGTTTAGTGATGTCTATCAAAAGAAATCACCGGCTTATATAAGGCACTTAACACTAATCTCTTCGGATTTTTTGTAAAAGGTCATTTGGGAACCTCGTTAATTCCACATTTCTATCAATAATCGGATAAATAGCATAGAATATTTGAAAGGTCCATTTTATGCCTTAAAGTAATTTTATCTAAAAAATATTTTTAGTTCATTTTTTTCGAAAACCAAAATACGCTGAATATAACCAATTAAAATAAATGTTGAAATAGCTTTGCACATCCAGTTTGAAGGGGTTTTTTGGCGCGCAAAATTTGACACACATAGCATTGGGGTAAAAAGTAGTTACAGAAAATTTTTAATTTGGGGGATTACTCTATGTGTCCCCTGGCTAGTAATCCCCCAAATTAAAAATTTTCGGTAACCCCTTTTTACCCCAATGCCATGTATGCCAAGTTTTGCGCGCCAAACACCCCTTCAAACTGGATGTGCAAAGCTATTTCAACATTTATTTTAATTGGTTATATTCAGCGTATTTTGGTTTTCGAAAAAAATGAACTAAAAATATTTTTTAGATAAAATTACTTTAAGGCAAAAAAAAACTTCTCCAAGGCACTCTAAGGCATAAAAATAACAACTAGGAATAATTTTTCAATCTTGATTTACATTTCTGATACTTGATTCATTAATTTTTTTGAAAATTTTTCAAAAATCTAACAAGTAAACATTGCAAATCAATTTTCCAAAATATTGCTCATTTCACAAAGCATTGCTCATTTCACATCCAATTTCCCTCACCTCGTGTTAATTTTGCATAATTTCATATCACCCTAATTAAACGTTATGTGAGATAGCGCTCTGTAACACGACCAATCGGTTCATCGCCTAGCAACCCCACCCAAACACCTACTCTTGGCTGAATGCTCACTGCGCAGAGCAATATTATACAGAGCCATATATGGCTCATATATAGTCCTCGTGTCAGGATGTGAAAGTCGTGACATTATACAGGACAGCGTAATTGCCTCCATATGCAATTAGGAGCTGGGAAAAAGGCTTAGTGACTATATTTGGGCATGTTTGTAGTATGATTCATACACAGACACGTGCTCAGTACCGTTAAAGATTACCGAAGCAATACTGTGCTTTTTCAAATTATGGAATGTTGTTTCAAGTGCTAGATCCTTGAAATATTTTCCGTGATTCAAGATTTGATTCAGGGTTTGAGATTGTCAGTTTTGAATCGGCGCATGGTAAAAGCCCCCCACCGGTAAAAGCCACCCAAGCTCGCTATTTTTGGTCATAACTTTTTTCTGGAACATTCTAGAAATATGTGTAATGGCTTAAATTAAAGCTAAGGCTCTTGGCTACAAATCGGTATATTACACGCCGCATCTCGATTCAAGAATCTCGAGATTCAATTTTTTTGTCTCTTTACTCTTGAATTTTCGTGAAAATCAAGAGTAAAGAGACAAAAAAATTGAATCTCGAGATTCTTGAATCGAGATGCGGCATGTAATATACCGATTTGTAGCCAAGAGCCTTAGCTTTAATTTAAGCCATTACACATATTTCTAGAACTATCTCTAGTTTTGATCATCTCCGAAATCGCATATTTTTGGTTTTCATTTTTTGGTTAGCGTCCACTGAGAATGTGAACCCCTTTGAGAATAGGCCTAGGAATGTTATAAGATTCCCTTCAAGGAATGTGATACGAAATCAAAATTTGAATTGCCGCCAAGCTTGGACTTATGAACGTAATGCCCAAAAAAGTTCAATACATAGAAAATTGTCGCGCAAAAGAGCAAATCATTGGTGTTGTCGAACTTTTTTGGAAATTTTTTAATTGTTGGTATCCCTTGTGAATTTTTTAGCTGCGAGCCCCGCTGGGGAATCTTTCGTAGTACTCTCAAGAATTTTAAAGTGCATTTCAAACTAGGACATCCAAAATAAAGGGCAAGGAAAAGTCCCTCAACCTTAAAAGTCACATACATCACATGACATATATTTACACAGATATTATATAACCGGAAACCTCTTAGATTTGGGTTATAATTATGCCTTATCGCGTAATTGCTGCCATATGCAATTACTTGAAAACCTATGATGCTCTCTTTAGTTCCTGGTGTGCCTGCTTGGTCAATAATCCTCAGAAGTTAATTGCTGCGTAATTTTCGGTGGAGAATTTTGCAGCAAAAAGAAATCAATATCCAAGTTAACCTTAAACGGATACGGACATTTGAAGGCCGTATTTGGTTATATGTGCAAATATTTGATGAAATTGTTGGTTGGTTACATTTGCAGAAAGTGTTAGATTTCACAGTTTTTGAATAGACTGTCACATTTCATAGATAAGCAGAAATTACTATAGAAAATTCTGAAGTATCCAGAATTTTCTTCTTTTTTCTATAGCCTTCTCTTCCAGTTATGTTATCTGCTATCTACAGGCGTTGGAGAAACAAGCAAAATGGCAAAATGGCTTAATCAAACCATTGTTGACTGTTCAAATATCAAGGTTCAAAAAGGTTAAAATCATTTCTTTTTAGACAGTTTAACGGTTTTGCACCTACAAATCGATCAGGAATGTACATTTTAGTCTTGAACGTAGGCATATTTTAAAATCAGAAATATAGCTCGCCACACTATTTTATACTTGATCATTTCTTCCAATATCCTTCCATTCCCACTATTTTCTGACAGGTGTGTAAGAAGAAAAAGTGTATTATCCAGAAAGAGAAAATGCGATGTGTGTATTCAGAAAGAGATAGTACTTCCTTTTGTGTCTGCCGATTCTTGAAGTTATCCTTTTCTTAGTCGAGACAAATATTCATTACATAAACCCGCTCGCAGGGATTACCTTTGTGGAAGGCGATAGAGGGAGTGGAATGGGTGCTGGCGTCCTCTAGATCGAGTTGGTATTCTGACATGCCGAACAAATTGTCCCTTGAGTGCTAGAGGGTAAATGAGAGCATAAGATAAGTAATAAACTTATCAATCCTAGTCTGTGTCAATGCCAAAGGACATAGCCTTAAAGGACCAAAAACAGGTCCAATTTGATATCCGAAAGGATACCCATGGAGGCGTTTCAGTCGGGCAGGCCCAAGAACTCGAACTTGGCTTCCTGCCAACCATTTCCAGCTCCCAAGGAGGTCTCGAAAAATAACAATTTGAAATACGAAAATTTGAATTCGCGCTAAAAATTTACATGTCACACATTGCCTACATATTGACCAATTTCCTCACATTCCTAAAATATTTTGTCGCATTCCACACATTCTTCTCATAATCAACTACATTCCATGCATTCTTGCCATATTTAACCTATACCAATTTTTATTCACTACCAACGACCCTAAATCCAATCCATACATAATTTTCTGACATTACTAATATGCACTATAAAATGCATTGTTTGCCCAACCGGCTCAAGCCAGATCTCCCAATCCTCGACCACTCAAATCCAAGCAGCAGACCAAATATCTCCCATACCCAAATATGGAGGCATAATAATCCCACAAATGCGCGCATTGGTTTATTTGGCTGAGTGCGCAGCTGATGGACTCATCTCCATTTGGAATGACAGGCCCTTTGAGCGAGATTTCCTTTTATGATTTTGTGCTCGGTTTGACAGCCGTTAGAATCGACTTTGGCGGGCGACAGATGGGCGTACAAAAATGTATAATGAAATGCGTTTAGCTGTGGGGTCGAATTTAGTACTGTGCTGGTGCTAAAAGGTTAATAGTGCATTTGTGATATATCGTAAGTGTGACATAATGAATAAGAATGTGATGAGTGTTTGGAATGTGATGAATGCTTGGAATGTGATGAATGTTTGGAATGTTCTGAATGTTTGGAATTTGATGAATGCTTGGAATGTGGCCAAATTATTATTGTTCCTTGAGGATAATTGAATATTACTGAAGTTGAGTGTGACAGTAGTGCAAACATGTCATTAGAATGAAATGTTGTATGAGCATGTTTTTTACAGTGTGACATAGCTTTATAGAAGGATTTTGCTTCAGGAAGCATATTTCTTTTTGTAAAAGGCAACCGATGATCATTACTTAAATTACCTGCTAATATTTATAGTTACAATACAAATTATGAGCTAGTAAGAAGAATGGGCTCAAGTAGTTAAAATACAATGCTGTGTTGGATTAGTTTTTCTGTTTCAGAAGACGGTGATCGAAATAAGGTGCCTGTAATCCGAATTTTAATAAAATAGACCCAAATTCCATAGGACGCACCCGCGACTCCGCCGCGAACCACCCAAAAATCCAAGATTTCCAGAACATAACTTTCTACGCCCCGCTCGGATCAGGCTGAGTGATAGCTCATTTGGCTTGGCTCACAGAGAGGAAGCGATGGACGTATCAAACGCCCTGATCCGAGTGGGGGCGTGAAAAGTTTCCTTTGTAAAAACCCTCCCAAAAACTAAAAAAATGGCATTTTCTCAACTTTCTTGGCGGGACCATTTCCTGAATCCGATTCAGGACTAGGCTTCGTTTGAGTCCCGGATTCCATAGGACACCACCACCCCAATTCTGACATTGATAACCCCCCCCCCTAAAATCATGGGTTTTGGGGGGTACTCGCGAGTTTGGGGTCCGGAAGCCTCAAAAAGTGGGAGAATTCCTGTCGTAGCAGACTGACACGTTCTGACAATTAGTCATTGCCAAATTAAAAAACCAAACATCAGTTTTATCCAAATTCTTGGCAATAATTTATTTTATACGCTGCGGTTTATTTATGCCTTTTTCGTTGGTTTAACCCTGCGGTTTTATAGACAAATTTGTGTATTTATAAAATCACTTGTGCTTAAATATTCATCTCCTGGTCACGATCCCGACCACGTCCGCGCTTGCACGAGTAATTAAAAGAAAAGTGAAAGGTGGCAAATTTTTTACTTTTCCGGATCTAAGACATATTTGTGGGGTCAAATTTACCACTGCGGGTGCTAAAAGTTTAATAGAGTATTTGTGTCCTATGGCAAATCTGATCTAATGTGTCGGTATGTGTTAAATGCTTGGAATGTGATGCTTGTTGGAATATGGCCAAGTGTTTTATTGTAGTATTTTTAGGCATTATTATTGTTCTTTGAGGATAATTGAATATTGCTAAAGTTGAATGAAACTTTCAACACTGGCTCATACATGTCATTAGAATAAAATGTTGTGTGGGCATATTTTTCCTTAGAGTCTACTTTTACTCTACACTTTTTTATGTGTTGAAAGAAATGAACATTTTATATGTGAGATAGAATAGTTTTAAAGTATAGCGATAATAATATAGCAATAATTAATCGACCTTCCTGAACGGAGGTGGCAAGAAATGTAACTAAAATCTGATGTGTGGTTGTTTTTTAGTTTATGACTAAAAATATCCCGAAACAATGACTGAAAATTGTCACGCTAGTATCACTCTGCTCTTCGAGCATACAATAAAAATGTTAGGATAAATTTTTGATATTATGTAATCAAATAAATATTTTTAAGTATTATTATTATTTTTACGGAATAATTGAGTATTACGAAAGTTGAATGTAATGCTGGCACACGCATGTCATTAGAATAAATTTTGTGTGAGCATATTTTTCTTCACATTTTTTTCTTTTCTTCATAAATTGCCCTGAATATCCTTAGTTGACATGTGAAAAGCGATAAAATTTGATCAAATGATTGAATGTAATTTTCTTGTTCACGAGTTTTGAAATACAGCAATCCTATGGGATCAAATAGGGTGCTTTCGAAAAATGAATAAACCGAGAAATCAAAATTCAAAGAAATTTCGCCTTCTTCGCTCTGTTTAAAAAAATACGACCAACACTTTTGTAAAATGCGCTTATAATTTAAAATTATGGATTTGACATTCTTGATATGTATGCTGCCACACTTTGGATGGGGACAACGGAGCGGTCATGCCATTAAAACACTATGTCGTATGAGCATATTTTTCTTGCATTGTGAAATGGTTTCTTAAGCCACCTTTATGAAACATATTTCATTTTTGTACAGTGTGAACCAATGGTCAATACAGAAGTTACGAAGTAACAATCATATTGACAGTATAATACAGTACAATAGAGTATGAGAAAAGGACTCAGATAGTTAAAAGAAAGTGTTATGTTTTTATATTGGTTTGGCCGGAAATTCCTGTCGGTGTTTTTAAAGTCTATTTTTATTCATCTAGAGCAGTGCTTTTCTTGAGTGTTACATACCATTTGGTAGCCCATTCAGTTCTCTTTCAAACCGTATATAGCATGCTTTACCATTACATGTAACCATTACTTTATGATAGTTCTAAGGAAGCACATCTAAAAAATTGTTTTTTGGTTATTTTTAGCAACTTCAATGGATAACATTTTTTACATTTTGGCACTATCCAAAAAAGTGGCATTGCGGCATTTGTAGGCACGGTCTAGCTCTATAACATACTTTTTACAGAATAAAATATGCTTTGAAATTCTGCGAGATATGATCGCTCAAAGTGGAGACATAAACCGAAAAATTCGCAAAAATCAAAATTTTCCATTTTTCGAGTGATGTCATTTCTTAAAATTGTCATATCTCAGCAACCACCAAATGAAAAAATGTTCTGTAAAAGGTAACTATTAGAGCTGAAATTGCTCTACAGTATTGCACAATTGGAAATAGAATGCCTAAGTTTTTTGCATACAAAAGGTATAAAAATAGCTCGAAATTGGTGATTTTGAAATTTTTCATGCAATTACAAATAACTAATAGTTTTCTGCAAAGTAAAAATATAATTTAAGTATGGTTGCATGGAGAAAATCCTTGGCTATCATATGGTATATAACACTCATAGGCACTCTTGCGTTATGTGAGAAAAAATTAGATTTAAAAACACCGACAGGAATTTCCGGCCAAACCAATATAATTGGATATCTGAAATCCAAATTTTGCTGAAATCATGTTTTTTTTTCTCGTAATTCTGATAGGAGCAATATTCACAACCAAAAATCATTTTTTCTTCATACTCTTTTTCCTATTTCTATGCCTTATACCTATGCCCTCTGATTACCTTAAGACGTTGATTCACAGAACATTTATACAATCAGTTGAACTAATTAAATATTCATCTCCTGATCAAAATCCCCTGAGTTGTAGGCAGTACTTGTAATTAAAAGTATAGTGAAAGATGGCAATTTTTTATTTTTCCAGATTTTGATTTTGAAAAAATGAGATATGGGATTTAATTTCCCTCGCTGGAGCGAGGGAAATGCTTTGGGAACTATAGAAATTGTGAGGCTTAATAGCCAAAAATCATTTTTTCTTCATATTTTTTGTCCTATATCTATGCTGTTTAGAACAGAACAGAACTATAATGAGAAGAAAACAGAACTTATACCTATGCCCTCTGATGACCTTTTTTGATAACAACAAAATAATAATAAACAATAAACAAAATCATTTTTTCTTCATACGTATTGTCCTATTTCTATGCCTCATACCAATACCCTCTGATTACCTTAAGTCTTTGATTCACAGAACATATTGTTTTTTAAGTACATAAAGAACTTATGATCATTGTACACCAAAAATGACCCATGCCATTGAATGAATGGAGTCAATGACCAAATGAACGGAACCGGTCAGGCATGTAATTCAAATATTTTGTGTGGTTATTTTTGAAGTTTACGATTAAAAATATCCCGAAACAATGATTGTCACACAAAATTGTCACACTAGCATCACACTATCCTTGATTTCGCATATCACTTCGTGCCCATTCAAGCAAGCAATAAAAATTATCAAAGTGTGAGAATAAATTTTTATTTTATACCTTCATATAATACTTGAAAATATTGCTTATTGTTTGAAATATTGCTTATTCTTGACGAAAATATCTCTATCAGCAGTCATTCTCTAACCTCGATAACTCATCACTAAAGACCCCAAAAATATTTTTTTTAATTCCGGTTTTAATTAATTAAAATATTTAAAAAAATCGCAAAATATTTAAAAAAAAATATTTTTTTAAATAAGCTATTTTTGCCGATTCTAGACTTTAATTCTGCTTTTTTAGCCTTCATTGTTACTTCAGACTAAATTAAAAGCTAAAATTCAACAAAATATAACAAATTTTGGAAAAAAAACGGCAAAATAAAAATAAAATTTTTGAAAAATTTCGTAAAAAAATTTTTCGGCAAACTTTTTTGGTAAAATTTCTCCGCCAAAAAAAAATTTCGCCGCGACCTCAAAAAAAATTTCGCCGCGAAACTTTTGCCAAAAAAATTACAAAATTTGTCCAAAAATGCCAAAATATTTACTAAAATATAAGTAAAATTGCCAAAATATGCAAAATATTTTTTAAATAAAAAAATATTTTAGTTAAAAAAAGTCCAAAATATTTTTTAAATATTTTTTATTTTAAAAATATTTTTGGGGTCTTTACTCATCACATCAACATCTCTGCGCTCTGCTCATTCTTCTAAGCCATTTTGGGTCGTTGAAAATTGTATCTTTTTGTGTTGAAATCGAATGTATGGCTTATATCTAAACTTGAAGTGTGGTAATATGAAGCTCACATGATACTTTTAAGTGACAATAATTATAAACACTTAATTAAAATATGAAAGTCGCGTGGTTGCAATTTTTACAGATGTGCAAAATTATACTTAGACAAAACATGAAAATGCGTACATTGATACCACTACCGTTATTTTCTTCATCGGTCTCAACTCAGGTAATCAAAATGATATGTGTGTTGGTGAATTTTTTCATCCAAAGGCGGGGGTTTTGAGTTTTTTCCATATTTATTTAATCGAAAAAATTTTCCAGTCCCCGCGCAATAGCGTTTATTTGAGCATTAGTGGTTTATACATGAACCATTTTATACATTATTTTTGGAGATGTTGAACTAATCCATAACTTATATGAAGTGCTTCTAATTTTTTATATATACGTGTCTGCCGATGTTCTTCAAGGATCATCAACAAGTAATTAAGAGAATGTGTGACTGGGGTTATTTTTTGGTTAAGAGTTTTTTTGGCTATCTATGGTCTGGACAATATTTCGGTGGATTACTTTCAAATGAGTCGTAGTTAGCTTAATTGTTTTAAACAGATAGGTACGATGAGATCTTTATCATATCATCGTTTATGGCAGAAAGGTTCGATTAGATCCGGGCCATTGCCAAGTCATCAAAAATTAAGTTGTTGTGTTATTTTTTCACAAAGATATTCACAAACTTCTGGTATAATACACTAAATTTATTGCAACCTTTCAAATTCGTAATTATCTGCAATCTAAAAATTGTTTCCGTTTTTCTCAAATCAAAAACTATAGTTTTTGTTACCGAGCAACTCCCTGCCTTCTATACAAAACATTTGCTAGCTTTGATGTATACCTCAACTGATAAGATCACGGACAATCCCAAGTAGTATAGGAAAAGTTTGGTATGGGTTAAATTTTTGTCAAAAATTCGTGTTATAGTGAGGCTAAACACAGTATAGCTTTCAACTTTAACCTACTCTCCGAGTTCGGTTGAGTAATTTTAAATCCGCGGGTAAACTGTTATTCTCTGCAATCCATTGTTTGAACATTTTTCATTCAGACTATCGTTTCTTTGACAAACATGTTTATATTTTTATGTAATCCTTCACTTGTTTTGATAATAATTGTTTTGAGCATAAGCTAAGAGTTGTTCGGGAGCTTAAGCCTAAGATTAAGACGCCCTTAAGCCTAAGCACAAGCCTAAATGGTTTAGTCTAATTGATTGAACGAAGAACGCACCCCTCAAGTGGGAACCACTCAAGTTCGATTTTTCCCGTTTTGATGCACACCCAAAATATCTTAGAAATTCATCTAAACTGGCCAAGCAGTGAAAAAGAATACATTGCGTGGAAAAGTTTTTATAAAATTGATGATTTTTGAATTTTATGTATATTCTAAAAAATTTGCATAGCGAAAATTTTTACAAAAAATAAGCTGAAAAGACAAAATAATTAGGCAAAAACTTAAACAAGTATAGAAAAATTCGATTATCCGCACTTTATTGGTTGTATAAGCCTTTTACGTTGCCACATACCCTAATTTTTTGTTTTAAAATGATGCCAAGACAATATTTTTTATTATTATACCCACAAAAATGTGCATCGTTTCATCACATTAACTGTAAAGCGAAAAACATGTATTTGACAGAAATTTGAAATAAGATGAGGGGTGGGTATATTTTTGACATTATGATAAAATCGTATATTCCGATCACTTTCTATTCCAATTACTTCTCTGATCTATAACAATTATACTTATCTTTTTACTTGTTAGAAACCATCTTTCTCTTAATTAAGTATACAAACGAGTTCAGGATATATATAACCTTTGCTTGCATCTTGTCAAGTTAGGTCTCAAAGCGAGCACTGCAAACAATATGTGTCCTGGGTCTAGTTTTTAAATTAATGAAATTTTTGTACGAATTTGTTTCGATAACCATTTGAAAAGCTTGATCTAAAAATAAAATCATTTTATTCATTTTATTTTCAATCATTTTATTTTAAGTCAGAAATTTAAAAAAAATAGATGGAAATTTGGTAAACTGAAAATATCTTGTAAAAATACTAAAATATTAGTGATTTTATAATGAAAAACCCGTAAATCCGAAAAGACTTAGCCGCTCCAGGTAATTATAATAATTTTTAGGTTACTAAGAAAAATTTATGTTTTGTTATTGCTAAGAAAAATCGTCTGTTACATTTGTGTTGAATTTTTTTTACTTCACCGAAAACCATTGTTTTCTTGTTCGTTCGCGGTTGCGCAAATATATCACTTTTGATGTATTTCACTTCAATAGCGCCTACATGCTGCTTGGCAATCATTACAAAGAGAGCCTCATCGCAAAAAATTAAAACAATATTTGGTGGTGGAATTTTTTTTGGCATACCGATTATTTCATGCTTATGAAATAATCATCTTTTACTGTCACTTCAAAAATTATTTCTGTCCTATCCCTAAGCAAAACCTATCGTTTTTGTCACTGAACAAAACTTTGTCTTGATACATAACGTTCGCTATCTTTGATGCATACGAAAAACATTTTAAAAATTCTAAAATGTCATATGCGAGTACTACAAATAACATGTGGTGAGGGTAAATTTTTACAGGTATAAAAAATTGTGACCTTCAGCATTTTTATGCATTTCCAGATTTTTGAGCTCTTAAATTATATTTGTTTGCAAAACGAAGCTTTTGACCCCATTTGGAAAACCTTAGTGACAGTTTAAAAAAGTTTTACATCTCAACACACCTGTATCTCGTTATCGTTTACCACTGATATAATGGCGTTTGAACCGGTAAGTTCATAACTAATGAAAATGTTAATATTCTTAACCTTGCATTACGCTCTCTCATAGATTTCGAAAAAATTGCGCCATGAACAATAATTGCGTTAAAAAATGTGAACGAATTAGTTACCAAAAAAGAGCTAAAAATCATATTCTCTGGGCTCTCTAGATTACGTGCAGTCTTTTATGCCATTGGAAATCTGTCTTTTCTTGTAATGCTTCTTTGCTTGCTCTATTTTATTTGTAATGTTCGCACTATTCTTCTTCGCGTATTCTTTTCCGCAAGAAATAAAAAATATTAGTTGTGGTTAATTTTTGAATTTTGATATAAAATCTGTCGATTTCAAGATTAAAACTCCAACACATTCCATCACCGAATTGAAACTGGATTCTGAGTGAAAAACCAAAGCTTTTGATTTCCAATCTGAAAAATTTTAGCAAAATTCCGGAATTTGTCAGGAAAACTTCTCCCATCCTGCAAACCTGCACATACCTCATTAAAATTCCTACCAATAAATTGGTATGATATTGGCGAGCCGTGAGATTATTGGAATAGGCGCCTGGTATTGGGAAGGATTATTTTTCGCAATGAACTATAGTCCATTCCACATTGCACACTACTAATAATTCTATTCACGGATCTACCATCGTATAGATGGTCGGTTTATTTGCTCACCTTTTATATATGAGATCTTTTGTATATCGCCGGATATTCGGGGACCAAATCGATTGTATAAATTATTTCAATGTTGAATTATCCAAGGTCTGACCAATGTTTGACCGCAAAGGATGAGAGCAAAGAAAGCGAAAGTGAATATTACAAATTTGTAATTTCGGCATTTCACAATGAATTTTCTGGAATTTTCTGCGCAAAAGCTCTACAATTTTCCGTAAAACTTTCTCCTCAAAAATTTGGTACCTTTTGTAAAAATATATTTTGAACCATTTCTTGCGAATATTTGGCACTTTTTTGACGAATAGTTTAAATTTTTCTCAGACTTGTCGATATTTAAATTTTTTTCTGAGTTTTTTCCGATTACCAGAAAACTACCCATTTGATAATTTCTTATCGATTTTCCCTCTCTTTTACTGACCCATTGTCCCAATTTTCCGCAACATCACCTCTTTCTTTTGTTACTTTCTTCCTATCTCACCCTTCCCTTTCCTTTTCAGAGTGAATGACTCATATTCCTTTATCTATTGTTTTCCGAATGGTCAATGGCAGGTCCAATCCCCCAAGTCCAATCCTTTCAGAGCTCAATCCAGGCAGGGCACGCCACCAAGAGTCTATTATTATTGAATTGAGAGCCGAAGCGCCGATTGGTCTTTGGATTGGCTTGGCTTGGGTAGGCGACTGCTGGTCCAGGCGATGGCTTGTCCAGGCGATGGCTAGTCCAGCAACCGGACGGCAAGTCCAGGCTTGGGTCACAACTGGTCTTCCATTGAACCACCGGTCTCCCTGTCCCCTGTCACCGGTCTCCCTGCCATCTCCCCTTTAAGGCTGATTAGATTGTTTTCCACTACGGGGGGCTACTTCCAGGGGGCTGCGGACCGCCTTGAATGGGTCCCTCTGGGTCTCCTCCTCCTCTCTCTACTACCATCCTGGGTGTTGGACGACAGCCAAGACAGACACTGAGAATGTGGGGCAGAGCGCGGCCGGCGGCATTGGTGAAACCGCCATTGCCGAAACAGGACTGCGAGTGGAAAGAGGCCGGCCTTGTTTCAATAAAGCAGATTTGATGTGCCTCCTGGGCAGCCTTGCGGGGATTTCTGGGCAGCAATCTTACCGCCAATGGCACCAATGAGTCTTTAGCCTGATGTCCCTTTAGGCGCTATGCTGTTGGGAGGCGTCCATCAAATTAGCGTTGAGGAAGGAAAGAGAGCGAATTTGCGATGCAGCTTAGGTGGCAAGGATTGTAGTGGGTAGTAAAGCTGACCGGACTAAGCAGTAAAGCTGACCGGAGGGGTGCGTTTTAGCTTCGGGGAAAATAGATCGGTGTTGTAAGATTGCAATGTTTGTGTTAGGAATCTCATTTTTTCACTTGTCTAACTGTAAACTCAATTTTGAATATGAAATTTTAGCCAAAAAATTTCTTCTGCATCCCTATACGGTGTTTTCTCCAATTTAAGTCCCGGATTTGGATGATTCAGTCCACCCAGGGAGGTGTTATAGGAACCGTAATTTGTACAAGAATTGTGGGAATCGTGTGGAGTAAGATTGTTACAGTTAAAGTACGATGACCCAGATGAGTTCAAAATTCGGCATGGTGGGATTAGAGGGAATACGGTATAGGATTTAAGGTTTTGGGGTAAAAATATAAAAGCAAAAGTATCATTTTGTATAAAATTCTTAAAAATTTACGATTTTTCAAAAATTATCCCTCTCTGGAAAAAATCCCTCCCAGTCCCCCAATCACACAAGACCTTTTACAAATGCGCGCCTGTCCGTTTATAGTCTTTTATCCCGAGCTCATCTGCAGTACTTTCCTTTCTCCAGCTCGTCTTCATAATGTGTTGAGTCCATTTGTAATGCGCGTTTTACCCTTCCATTTCTTTCAGCTCCCCTTTCACTTCCAAGACCCATTTTCTTTGAAAGCCCTTTCTCCTGGCGAGATCTTGGGCAGTTGGATGTGCCCTTTGACCAGCACGCAAATAAGAAACAGATGAGATGGACAATTGTAAAGTTGAAAGGAGTCGAGTTGGGTTGGGTCGCCTGCCTTTTCCGACCCATTTTCTGGCTCAAATGACCGACCAGGCGCCTCCTTTATCCTTTGGGTCAAATCCCAATCGCTTTGTGGTCAAAGAGTCCAAGCCCGTCCAAGGATCCTGTGCTCTTTTGAGTATCTTTGTTACTTTCTTCTTTGACACTTTAGTTTCTTGTAACTTTATCCGTCTAGGACTTGGCTATGTTTCTTAAGCTCGTTGAATTTTCGTGGACATTTGAGAGCTAATTTAAATAAATCCTTAGGTTTTCTTCGAATTTTTTGTATTTATCTCTTTTTGAAAAGTTTTAATTTTTCCAAAATTTTTCTGAGTTTTTTCACATTTATTTTATACTTTCTTATATCTTTCTCATTTTCATGTATATCTTCTTTTTCAGATATTTTCTTGAACTTTCGCGAGCTAATTTAAATAAATCCTTAGATTTTCTTCGAATTTTTTTCTATTTACCTTTTCAAAAGTTTTCAATTTTCCAAAATTTTTAAAATTTTTTATCCAAATTCCGAGTATACTTTATATTTTTTCTCATTTTCTAGTATTTTATTTTTCAGAACATATCACATTTTTTAGGAATACTGAGCCTAAAATTTAAACAATTTACTTTTTTATGGATACCCTAACAATTTTCAAGCAATTTTTTTCACATTTTTGGCAATTTGTTCAAAAATGTCAAAATTTTTCAACATTCTTAATCTTGAAACCACATATTTTCCCTATAATTCACCCTATATCAAAGCATAGCACCCCCATAGAACACCCCCATTTAACTCCTCATCATAAAAAAGGTACTCCAACTATTTCTAAAATCCTACACTATAACATTCCCTCCAAAAACCTCAAAACTGTACGATTCCCACCCTTGAAAATCTTCGCTTAAAATGCAATTAACGCCCCAGGCCTTGCCTATGTGAAATTCTTAATGAGATCCCGTTTATTTATGTCCTTTACCCAGCCTGGCCACAAGACTGAGCCTGAGTCAGAGCAGTCAAAGTGTTGCCATAGCCGATCCAGATGAATAATGAATGGGCGTTCCAAAACCAACAAAGATGTAATAAAGCCGATCTCGGCTCTGCAAAGCGACTCTGCAAAGAGTCGCTTGGACTCATAGCTCGGGGCGTCCTCTGAATAAATATTGCCTCCTCCTCGATTCCCTGGCGAGTAAATGCTGCGACTAATAGCCTTTGGAAGTCAATGAGTCTAAGTATATATAACTTTGTTGGCTATATAACAAAGGACCCTATAGAAACCCCTATAGAACACTCAGGGGAGTTCCAGGATATAGGAAGTTGGTCTGTTTCTCGTACCAAAATTGGAATGAAAATTAATCCTGGAACGGGGAGAACATAGATCATTTTCGGGTTGGAGAAAAATGACTAGGAAATGGCTTGTGGGTCAATGTCTTAAGCTTAGACAGCCTCGGGCAGTTGACCGAAACGTCTTAGATCATGAAAGATAGAAGGTCATGAAAATCTCGGATTAGCTGCCAATTCCAGGAAAATGATTTTGTTACTAAATAAATTTCTTCTAATTTTTAAAATCACTTTGAACGACTCTGAAAATATTTCATTTTCTCCACTGAAATTATCTAACTTGGTCAGAAATTTATATCTTCCAGTTGAAACTGGTCTCATCTTGTTTCAGGCATTACTAGTTTAGACAATGCGATACTGAGCTGATTTACCTCGTAAAAATGGAAAAAAACTAGGAAAAAGTTGGATCAATTTGGTCTGGGATATTTTTCTTCCAGAAATTTTCTTGAACTTTCGCGAGCTAATTCAAACAAATCCTTAGGTTTTATTCAAATTTTATCTACTTTTTGAAAAGTTTTCAATTTTTCCAAATTTTTTAGCTTCTTCAAATTTATTTTAGTATCAGGTAAAAATTAGTTTAGCCTGCGTCTTATATAAAGTCTTTTACCTTTTCGAGGATATTAGTAAATTTTTGTACTCATACCTGTGTTAGTAAAAAAATTTGTACTCATACCTGTGTTAGTAAAAAATTTTGTACTCATACCTGTGTTAGTAAAAAAAAGTTAGCAGTTATACCTTACTGCCGTATTTAGGCCAAAACCCATTAGTTTGTCACCAAAACATCCTTCCTATCCTTCTCCAGAGACCACATCACAAAGAACATCCCAATATCCGAGAATATTCCAACGATCCCCTGGGGGTCCAAAGGAACTCAAATTAGTCAAAAAGAGCACAAAATGGCGTGTCTGTCTCGAAAATTAGCCAAAAACAGTACTAAAACGAGGAAGGACCCAATTTTGCTTCAGGGCTTTCGCTTTGGAACTTGTATAGAGTCTTTTGTCTCTTTGTCTTTTCTTTCCCTCAGGGTTTGATGAATAGTCGTTGAGTTATTTTGGGTCCTTCTCGATTTTTGAGACTGAGTTGAAATTTTTGAGGGCTTATGATGACGGGCTGTGAGATGATGGAGCGACATGATATGACAGGAGTGATATGATATGAGGTGGTGAGACATTTGAGGTGGGGATAGACAGGGAATCTGTCGTCAAGGCTTTCAGTGTCTGAGGACACAAACCCTGAGGACCTAAATCCTGAGGACCTAAATCCTGAGGACCCAAACCCTGAAGACTTAAGAGATAGACAGGACGTGATTATATTTGGACCGGATCTTACTAATCTGTCTGTCAGTTCCTTGATATGTATTACTCTGTTTCTCTAACTCACTATCTCGCGTTTGCAAATTTTATTACCGCCGAATTGACAAATTTAAAATTGTGAAACGTAGAAGAAAAAAGACCAGTTTCTGGCCTAAAATCACAATTTTTTCCAAAGCTTTTTACTGTTTACTTTACACTTTTTTCCAAATATTTTATCTTGAAATTGAACTAAAAGAGAAACATATCAATTTTTGGTCTGAAATGTGCTTTTTTTGAAATTTTTCCGTTTTTATTTCATTTTTCATCTTCTTTTACATTTTTTTGCAATTTCTTCAAAAAATTTAGCTAATTTTCAAGTATTTTCAAGCAAATATCGCAAATTTATACAAAACCATGCCAAAATTTCACATTCCTGCATAACTCATATCCATTCCACGAACACATTCCTGGCATTTCTGCCCCATTTTTTGCTCCCCGTTCTTATTCCTGTATTAATCAAGTGTAGGCGTCAGCAGGACCCGAAGATAAATTGTAAAACAACGAAGACCCTTCCTCCCTCTTTATCTCTTTGTCTTTTTACCCCTCTTTGTCTTTTTACCTCTCTCACCCCTTTCCAATGGTCTTTGAGCTTCTTTGTCCTCTTTTCGGCGCTTTTGGAGGGAAATCGGAAGGATGCCTCCTTGGCATCCCTTCCGAGTGACGAACTGACATACAACAGCAAGAGATATGCCTCCTGGATATGGACAGAGCGACAACCCACTAAGAGTGCATAGGAGGAGTGACGATTGGCGGGGCACTCTGCCAGGGCAGGACCGCCCTACCACCAGAGTCCCTTGGACTGCCTCCCTTGGACTGCTAGGAAGATCTATATGACTAGTCACTAGTGGGTTGCCGGGCAGTGGAATTGTGGTCGTGGCGTCCCCCCGCAGGCTTCCCCCACATGAGGAGGGGGACGCCAGGCGTCCGTCACATCAAAACAACAACAGCGGTGGCAAAGCCCCATATAGTTTTGGCCCTGAACACACCTCAGAGTCTGTGGGTCCGAGATATGGCCGAGGAGAATGAGATGGCTTAGAGGACTAAGAGGACAATATCCATTTCTTTGATTTCTGCACTTGTCTCATTTAGCCCATTATTAGTTTGTCGGAGGAATTTTATGGACTTTTGAAGAACATTTTATGGATTTTTGAAGAACATTTTATGGATTTTATTCCTTTTGTTTGAGTAAACATTTTGATTCCGGGATTAGGAGCGGGTGGGAGATTTTATAGCCAAGTGTGACAAAGGAGTTGTCACGCAAAAAGCTGGGTCCCCGAAAAAACTAGAGGGCCCTAATAACTACATTCCGATCTCCAATTTTCTCTTTCTATACATTTTTGAGATATCGTCAAAAATTCTGAACCCCGGACCCCAAAAACGCTCGGGGCTGAAAAATTTTTACTCCAGAAAATGGGTCAAAAGTTCAAAAATCTTCAATGTCCAAAAAATGGGCAACTTTCTCCTTTTTCAAGTCTGATTTTATCCAAAATTTTAACATATGAGCCCGAAGAGTAGGTTTTTGCAGAAAATTTGGATCCGGGACCCATACCTCTGATTCTGATCCCAAGAATTTTGGACCAGTCAATAATTTGGGAAAAATTTTGAGACGCATTGAAAAACTTCGCCATAATTTTTGAGATTTGACATTTTTGTCAGGGAATGTTCTCGGCCATGTTTTTGCCCGTTACCTTCTTCGGCACTCTTTCAGCAATGGAATCAATACATTGCTTGTTTACGTGCTTCCAGTGCCAAATTGTTTGTTTACGTTACCTCAAACTTGGTGGGAAGCATTTTGTTTGTTTTCGAACAAAGTCTCCAAAAGTCACTCTCAGAGTGTTCGGGAGTCTTATGCAGATTTTTGGTCCCTATGGAATCCAAGAAATTCAGCAAATGTTCCATTTGTCTTGTAGTGTCAATAATGTATTTTGTGGCGAATTTTCTGGAAAATGGTACAATGCTTTTCTAACAAGCGAAAATAAGGCGATGTTTTTCCACTGCGATTTGTCACTTTGCAATACCGTTACTCTCGAATTTGACCCTGGGGTGAAATCATTCAGCCTATTGTCGAAAGCGGTTTATGCGTATTCATTTTGTTAGGTCATTTCATAAATTCCAGGACTAAAATCCATAAGTTCTGGGACGAGTGACAAATTTTCGCTAACCTGCTAAATCTCACTTTGGCTAGTCAAAAACCGGTTTTGGCAAGTTTCCAATATTTGAATTTTTCTTGCACTTTCACTCAATTTTTTCTCTTTCGTACTTTTTATTTGCCATAAAATTATCCTAGAAAAAGAAAACAAAAAAATTAAGAAAAACTAAAACTTTTGGCCAGGCTATTATCTTCAAAGTAATTTTTTATACTTATCTTCGATATTGCCCTTTTATTTTCTCTCTCAGTCGATGTTGCGATTTATTTGTTTACTATTGCTAATTTCCGCGAATTTGAATTTTATACCAATTTTTGTTCAAAATTACCGAGTTAAATCTTCCAGAACTTTGTCGGTATGGCCATGGCCGTTGCCCCAAAAACCATTTGGAACCAGCACCAGCTCACTATCATCCTCACTCTCATCCAGATCATATTCTTGATCGTATTCATTCTCTTCAGCGAACACAGCGCCGGAGCCCAGCCAGGAAGGACTCCAGAAATCGAAGCTCCGGTCAAATACACTGGTGAGCATTTACGAGAAATTTACCTGTTGAGATAATTTGAGATGAAGTTGGAGACGAAACGGAAATTATAACTGTCAAAAATAGGCTTAAAAAGCCAAAAATTTGAAATTTGTCACAAAATTTTGAAAAATGGTACAAAATGTTGTGAAATTGCAACATTAGCAACGCTGCATTTTTATTCGACGCATTTTTAATCATATCTGTTTTTTGCGGTTTTGATCTTTGATCTTTTGTATCACTTTGTAGTTCACCAAAATTAATATAAAAAATATATAAAGAAGCGGTCACATAGCTTAATACTTTATGCAGTATTGATTTTTAAAGTAATTTTTGGAGCTGTGTTTACTATGTTGATTATAAATCTGATATTACTACGTCTATGTCAATTTCTTCTCTAGATTACAATGCTTTTTAATTTTTGGACTCGCGCCAAAATGTACACGGAAAATGATCATTCAATTTTATACCGGCTTTTCCACAATCAATGGAAACTTGAATATGTTCAGATTTTGGCGCGAAATGAAAATTTTAAAAACAAAAATAAACAGGTAAACATTTAATCTATGATCGAATTCAGCATAGTGAAAAACTATGCTGAACACTGGTTTTTCGATATTGTTTCCAAAAATATTCCTACACTTTTTCTTAAAAAGTAAAAATAACAAATGTTTAAATACCATGTGGTAAATCTACTGATGATGACCCAACTACATGGAGTCGTATAGATTTGGGGTCAAAACGACACTCTTCCATAAATCTTTATGTTATTTCTACTTTTATTTCAAAATAATTTCCATAGGTAAAACTACAAATTTAAAAACAAAAATACTATAAGGAGAGAAAAAATTTGGAAACTAGACAAAAAGTTGACATAGAATCAGTAATATCTGATTCTTGACCAACACAGTGAAAACTGCTCCAAAAATGGCCCTAAAAATTGATATTGCTTCAAGTACTGCTCTAATGTGACCGGCGCTTAAAAATTACCTCAAAGCAAAGTTTTTCCGAGTCAATTGCTTGGGGCATAAAGTTTCAATCTCCTCACCTTTCAGACTTCCAAGACATCCACCTCGCGCTCGTTCTCGGTTTCGCATTCTTGATCGCCTTCCTGCGCCGTTATTCCTATGCCTCCTTCGGATTCACCTTGCTCTTGACCGCTCTCACCATCGAATGGGCTCTGATCATTCGTGGATTGGCCAGCGAGGAATTCGCCAACTCCAAGAATGGCAGATTCCCAATCTCCATCTACAGGTGAAAATTTTGCCGTGTGACATATCAATGGAATTTTTGATACTTTTTTAATTTGAAATTTTTCGAAGAATTTTGAAAAAATGTGAAATTTTTCACAATTACGTGACTTTTTCCGCTTTTTGCTGTTGGCGGGAAAAATTTTGTTTGAATTCATTGGAAAACTAGCGCTCATAATGGCGAAGCTAACAATACCTATTACTGTATCTATGTCAACTTTTTGTCTAGTTTCTTTTTTCCAACATTTTTTAATTCGCAAAAAAAACGGATTTTCGCTAGATATCATTAAACAAATTTTGTCAGGTTTTTTAGGAAACCTGACAAAATGGACAGTTTTTGGCGCGAAATCAAAAATTTGAAATAAACCGAAAGAAGTATTAGAAACTAGACAAAAAGTTGACATACATATAGTAATGTCAGATTCATGGCCAACTTAGCGAAAAATGACCGAAAAAGCAAAATAAATTCAAATTTTCATCAAGAATTTTACTGTTTAGAGGTCCTAAAGTGATATTTACTTAATAAATTTTGAATTTCAGTCTCGTCAAAGCCGACTTTACAGCCGCTGTTGTATTGATCGCTTTCGGAGCGCTGGCCGGAAAATTGTCACCCGTGCAATATTTGATTGTGGCTCTTGCCGCTGGAGGCGCTTCAATCGGAAATGAGTGCCTAGTATTGAAGTCGCTCGGAATTCAAGGTATGGTAAAGGTTAAAAGAAGATTAGTATTTTAATTTGCTCTAAATTCAAACGTATGGCGGAAAATTTAAATTAAAAAGTTCTTCAATTTTTACCAAAAGTTCTTATTTTTGTTCCATTTTGCTCAAAATTTTTAATTTTTGTTCAGTTTTGCTCAAAAATTTCTCATTTTTCCCCATTTTTATTTCTCTTTTTCAGATGTCGGAGGCTCAGCTGTTGTGCATTTGTTCGGTGCCATTTTCGGAATTGTCGCCGCAAAGATTCTCTCAAAGCCAACATGGAAAAATCAACAAGACTACGGTAGCGTCTACCACTCAGACCTGATCAGCTTTATTGGTAAGTTCATAAAAATGGTTCATAAAAACTTTCCATAAACATTTTTTCTACACTTTCACTTTTTAGTTTTTACGTTATTTTTGAAAATCCGTTATATTTTTCCGAAATTTTTGGGAGCATTCGAAATTAAATTTGCGGATTTACTTTTTCTAAGAATTTTCTTTCTCTTTTGATTCTATATCATTTCTAAATTTTCTAAATTTACTTTCTTATAATTCTTTACATTTTAAAAATTTGTTGGAAAATTAAAAATTTTCCACCATTTTTTTGTTAAAATTTGCAATTTTATTTCTATTTTTCTATAAATTTGCAAAATTCACATACTTTTCCCTAACATGACAATTGTGAACTAACTTCAGGAGCCGGTGTCTTGTGGGTCTTCTTCCCTGCGTTCAACGCTGTCAACACCGTCGCCGATGCCCGATACCGAGCCATCATCAATTCGTATGTCGCCTTGGTCGCCAGCGCTGTCGCAGCTTTCCTAACTTCCCAATTTCTCAGCAAAATTGTGAGTTTGCAATTTTTTGACATAATTTTGTGCAAAAAGAAAAAACTTGAAAAATTTTTGTACACATTTATTTACATTTTGCGATATACAGTTCAGGTTTAAATAAACAAACCCAAAATTTGGTTTGAATTCCTAATTTGGCGCCAAAACACCAATTCTGTTCTGAAACATTCTAGAAGAGTGAGTAATGGTTCAATCCAAAGCCCAGAAACCGAGCAATACTTTAAGCCATTATTCACTCTTCTAGAATGTGCCAAAACAGAATGACAGTTTGCCGGCAATTTAAATCCATTCGCATTTTTGAAGCATTGACAGGACCATGATTCTTCATAAAACTTAACTTGATGGTTAGGAAAGACATATATCTTCCCACTGGACCACACACCTAAGACCACACAAGGCGATATTCTTTGAAAGAAGGAAAATCGCCTTGTGTGGTCTATGAAAGGAGCACTTTTTGGCGCGAAATCAAAAATTTGAAATAAACCGGAAGAATTATTGGAAGCTAGAAAAAAGTTGAGATACATACAGTATTGTTCCAAAAGAGAATGCCAGTTTGGCGGCAATTTAAATTCATTCGCTGTTTTGAAGCATGACAGGACAATGGTTTCTCCATAAAACTTAACTTGATGGTTGGGCCGTAGAGATATCCTCCCACTGTGCCACACACCAAAGACCACACAAGGCGATTTTCCTTGAAAGATGGAAAATCGCCTTGTGTGGTCTTTGGTATCAAGCCAAGCCAAAATTTGCTTGAGAGAATGTTGCTAATTTTCCCTTTTCAGAAGCACTTCAACATTCGTCACGTGGTCAGCGCCAGCTTGGCCGGAGGCGTCGCCTTGGGAGCCACCGCCAACATTCTCCTGCACCCGTGGCACGCATTCGTGGTCGGATCTATCGCCGGAATCGTCTCGATTCTCAGCTTCGTTTTCATCACTGTAAGCTAAATTTACAAAAATATTTTGAGAAAATGCTAAAAATTTCAAATTTTAGCCTAAATTGGACGCGAAATGGGGCGTTCATGACTCGCGCGGCGTGCTATCGCTCCACGGAATTCCAGGTACAGATAAAGAAATTGGCGGGAATTTGAATTCCAATTGGTATTACTATTATCAGAATGAACGTAAAGACTTGAATTCGCGGGTTTTGCGCTTCGGCGCTAATCGTGTTCTAGAACATTCTAGTAGGTGAGTAATATCTCAAATTAATGCTGAGATTATGGGCTTTCGATTGAGATATTACTCACTCTTCTAGAATGTTTCAGAACTCGTTTGGCGGCGAAGCGCAAAAGCCGCCAATTCAAAAATAGTCTCTAAGTTTTTTCTTGTAATACTAAATTAACTAATAGTTAGTTTATCGCACCATTTTCAGGATTCATCGGAATTGTGGCCAGCGCAGCTTTCCTCGCCCTCTACCCGGACAACACATACCCAGTAAAGTGAGTGTAGTACTAATTTATACTATTAACCACAACCAATTGGAATAGGTGTTTGAATTGGCGGCTTTGGCGCCAATGCATCGAACCTGTTCTAGAACATTCTAGACAGGCGAGTAATGGGAAAATTTGAATTTTTATTGCAAAATTTGTTATTATTTACAAAATTTGGTCAAAAAATTGAAAAATTTGGTAGAAATTGCCGAAAATTTGATCAAAAATCCAAAAAATTCAAATTTTTGGCGAAAATTTTTGGCGCCAATTCAAAATTGGTTTAAATTAGATTAATTAAAGGATTTACGGTAATTCCATATTTTTTATAGCAGCAAGATCATAGCGGCTGAAAGGGATAACCTCGGACAAGCTGGAATCCAACTCCTCGCCATCATAGTCACTATCGCCGTCGCTGCAATTGCTGGAGTGATCACTGGTACGCTAAATTTTTATACGGATTTCGAATATTGTTGGCCCAAAAAATGTAAAGCCGGCCTTACAATAAGGGGGTACGTAGTAGTATTACCGTTATATCCCATTTTCATCAGATTTTGATGAAAATGGGATAAAACGGGTATAACGGAGATAACGAAACAGGGTGATGAAATAGCCTTTTATGGGCCACTTCTCACTATGCTGGCCATAAATCTGATGTTACTCATTATATGTCAATTTTTTCTCTAGTTTATAATGGCACAATCAGATTTTTGAATTCGCGCCAAAAAGACCCATTTTATGCCGATTTCATCAGATTTTGGTGAAAACCTGAAAAAATCGGTATAAAATGGGTACTTTTTGCCGCGAATTCAAAAATTTAAATGTGTCATTATAAACTAGAGAAAAAGTTGGCATATGATGAGTAACATCAGATTTATGGCCAACATAGTGAAAAGTGACCCAAAAAAGGTGATCTTGTTTCATCAGATATCCCCTTATGGTAAGGCCGGCTTAATCCCGGGTATATTTAAACTAATGCCAGAGGAATGCCATTTATTCAGTTTGAATTCGCGGCTATTTTCATACGACTCAATTATTAATATTTCCATATTTTAGGATTCATCTTGAATGTCAAGATCTGGAACCAGGTGCTGCCCGAGAACCTCTTCTCTGACAACCAGTTCTTTGCACTCCCGGAAGATTTTGATTTTACCTCCAGGGTCAGTTTCTATTTTTGACTATTTTTGCTAATTTTCTGCTATTTAAATTTTTTTCCAATTTTTTTCACCATTTCAAAAACTTTGTTTTTTTTACTAAAGGCGCAAAATGGAAAATTTTTCCCAATCCCAAAATAAAATCTTCGCATTTTTCACGTTTTTATGTCCATTTTTGAGCAATTTTCTGATAATTTTTTGGAAAAGTCCAACAAATTATCATTTTTCAATGAATTTTTACTAAAATTTATGAATTTTTCTAACTATTTCAAAAAAATTCGATTTCTCTACTAAAAATGTCACAAAGTTGGAAATTTTTTTTTGAAGTCCCAAAATTTTCATGCTTTTAGGTGCATTTTTGAGCAATTTTCTGATAATTTTTGGGAAATTCCAACAAATTATCATTTTTACAGTGAAATTTTTACCAATTTTTATTAATTTTTCAGGTGATCGGACAAATCGACCACGTCGAGATCAGCAAACAACCCGTGCTGCCAGTTGGCCCGACCACTTCCGGCACTCAGGAAGAGATGATCAACTTGACTTCCGCTGAAGCCATCGCCGAAGAGACAAAAGTGTCCGAAGTGACTCATACTCAAGAAACTCCGGCCGTTTGAAACTTTCAGAAAGTGAAAATTGAAAAGATCAAACATCAAAGATCAGAAATCACATAAATCTCAGCTGAATATGTAATTTTGCCTCTAATGTTTCCTTCAAGTTTCAAAATATTCACAACTTTTCTATTGGAAAATGTCCTTTTTTGTAATTTTAAGCCTTTTTTGTAATTTTCTGAGCTCATATCAAATTCAGAGAAAAGAAACAAAAATAATCTGATTGTATCTGTAATTGTAATCCTGAAATGCTTCAAAGAAAATGGCAACAATACTCCGAATTTCGGACATTTTTTTTGTTAAGAATGCCAAAATTTGAACTGACGCCGAAATGAAAAGGTGACATTTTTCCGAAAATTTCAATTTTTTGAGCTATTTTCGGCCAGATTTTAAGAAAACTAACAAATTTTCGCCTAAATTTGAAAATAAAAATTTGAAATCTGAAAATCGGAGTACATTTTTCTTTGTAAAAGGTCATTTCTAAAGGTGTTAGTATTCATTCTCGAAGTATCTTTTGAGTGTTCAACTTTAGAGCCGTCCCTGCCGAATTTTCATAAAACCTCTCAACTAATGCTTTCTCCATCAATTTTTGTATCGATTCTTTGTTATTGTTTTAGGGCATCCAGGTGGTATAATTTACCGTTATATTTTTCTTAAGAATTTCAAAGAAAAAGTCGCACTTTTAAAGCGAAGGCATAATTTTTTCAAAAATTCAAGAAAAGTTGACATTTTTGGATAAAAATTCAAAAAATACTAGTTTGAAAGCCGATTACCGTAACCCGGAAGCCCTGATCCTCCTGAAACTTTGAAACATCGATTTTGGTCTTGCGCACTGCCGTTTTGCACTTTCTCTCTCATCCATATTGACATTTGTTTGTATTGTGTCACCGTTACTCACAGTATTCGCTATTATTAACCACAATACAATAATCTCTAAGCTTCTTTTTTTGTGGAATTTTCCAGAAAATATCAGTTTTTGACGAATTTTTGCAAGAAAAAATTTTTATTAACAAAAAATTTGTGAAATTTGAAATTTTTTGAGACTTTTCTGAAAAATTTTTTGAAAAATTCCCTAAAAACTTTCAAATTTTTGTTCAAAAACAGATTTTCTAGAAAATTCCAAAAATTTGCACTAATCTAGCGCCAGTATTTGTCTCAAAGCAACACAAATTTTGTATTGACCAAATATGTTTTATTAGCATCAAACTAATAAACTTGTGGAGAACAGATCGATAATGCTTAAAAAATGCACAAAATATATTCAAATACAGAGAAAGATACAAATGCAACGGTTCTAGAAAGCTGCCGAAAATGAAAATAATATGTCTAGCAATATTTTTGAAATATGCAAAATTTTTTTAATATTTTTGAAAAAGTTCAATTGTAAAATTTATTTTCATGAGCGATTTTTGTCCGCAAAACAGTTAACTTTCTAAAAAGGGAATGACGCTATGACTTTTTGATCTTTGAACTGCTAAAAATGGCTTGATCTGGCCATATTTGGCTCACCTTTTCGGCAACTTTCTACAAATACAAATCAGAATGAAGAAAAATAATTGTTTCAACGGTAAAAAATTTTCGATGCGCTGCGTCGTTTTTACCAATGATTACGGATGGAACGGAACGCCTTCTAAAAAAATTTGTGTTTAAAGTTTGACCTTTTAAAGTTTGACATACTTTCGCCTAAGGTCTCAATTTTGGTGGCAGAAATCAATATAAAATGTCTATGAATAAAATGTATACTTTGAAGTGATGTTAGCCATAAATCTGATGTTACTCATTATATGTCAATTTTTTCTCTAGTTTATAATGGCACAATCAGATTTTTGAACTCGCGCCAAAAAGTATCCGTTTTATCCCGATATCATCGGATTTTCATCAAAATCTGATGAAATCTGATGATATTGGGATAAAGTGGGTACTTTTTGCCGCGAATTCAAAAATCTGATCACATTTGAATTGGCGGCTTTGGCACGGTTGCGCCAAACCACTTCTGGAACATTCTAGAAAAGTGAGTACTGGCTCATATTAATGCTCAGGCTCTGGGCTTTCGATTTAGCCATTACTCACTTTTCTAGAATGTTCCAGAAGTGGATTGACGTTCGCATTATAAACTAGAGAAAAATTGACATATCAATGAGTAACACCAAATTTATGGCCAACATAATGAAAAGTGGCCCAAAAAAGGCGATTTCATCACCTTGTTTCATCAAATGTTTGCTATTGTTACACTAGCTTTAAAAAATCGGGCCAGAGCTATAGACTGCTCTTTTTTGGGTCTTTGCATTCATTAGATAGATAGATTCATTAGATAGTACTAGATCCGGAATTCCATCACAGATATCACGGATCAATACAAAATGTATGGGAACAGGCTTCTTTTTAACCTATCCCGGAAGGATGTACTCTTACAAGGAAAACTCACTTGGGGTCGCGTCGTTCTGGGAAAACTAGCTGGATAAGATTGTAGTACTCGACGTGGGGAATCTAATGGTACCAAACGTTTTTCCCCATGCACCTTGAAAAAAAGTTCACAAATACCTGAAAATGGCCATTTTTGTCCGAAAAATGACCATTTTTGGCCAAAAAATGGCGTTTTTTGTGGCAATACAAAAACTAATTGCAGATTCGTGATCACCGTATAGAATTACCCCTAAATACACATTTCCCAGAAAAATTCTGTAAACCTTGAAAAATCTCGATTATTGGGGCAAAGGGGGGGACCACATGGTGCTCGAAAAAACCGATTTTTTGAAAATGTGAAAAAATTTTCGCATTGAGCGTTTTTAGGGGTAACTCGATGCGGTGATCACGAATCTGCAATTAGTTTTTGTATTGCCACAAAAAACGCCATTTTTTGGCCAAAAACAGCAATTTTTATTCAAAAATGGCCATTTTTGACTTTCAGGTATTTGTGAACTTTTTTTTTCAAGGTGCATGGGGAAAAAGTTTGGTACCATTAGATTCCCCACATCGAGTACTACAATCCTATCCAGCTAGTTTTCCCAGATCGGCGCGACCCCAAGTGAGTTACCGTGTTCCCTGTAATTACTACCCCGGGGTAATAATTTTTCAAACGAGCTCCAGGGGGTAATAATTACAGGGGGGTAATAATTAGAGGGGGTAATAATAAATCGTTCGAGCTCCAGGGGGGGGGGTAATAATTAGAGGGGGGAAATAATTTCAGGGGGTAGCGATTAGAGGGAATACGGTATCCTTGTTAGCTGAGGAGCTTCATCTAGAGGAATTTTTTTTGATTGAAACGTACCAAAACTACGGCGAGCGACGGCCAAAGAATACTCCGCTGAAATCGGAGCAAAATGCTTGGCCGTCTCCAAATTGTGTCCTTTGGAGAAATGCATCTCGCGGAAGCCATCGGTCGGGCCCCACTTTGCATTGGTTCGCCTTTCGCGGTACCTCTCTCCGATTCTTCCGGCAATTCGCTGTAAAAATAACAGTTCGGATTAGTTGTCGAACAGTTTCACTTTGGAATTTGAAACATTTCAAAAATTTTTGGTTTTGAATGTCAGAAATTCCAAGAAATTTTAATTTCAATTTTAATTTTGGAATTTTGCAAATTTTTGGCGTACAATTTCATGGATTGTTAATTTGGAATTTCACGAATTTTTAGTTCGGAATTTTGAAATTCTAAGAATTTTTAATTTGGACTTTCAGGAATTTAAAAATTTTTAGTTTGGACTTTCAGGAATTTCAAGAATTTTAGCTTGGAATCCCGGAAACTTTTATTCCTAATTTTTTCAATTCCAATAATTTTATGGAATTCCAGAAACTTCTTTCCGAAATTCCAAAAATGTCTAAAATATGTCTAAAATTCCAATGTCAAAATTTTCGCTCTTAACCTTTTTTTTTTTAATAAAAACTGTAAAAATTTAGAAAAAACTTACCCTCAGAAATCCTTTGTGCTCGTTGTCGGACATTTTTGTCAATTTTGCAAAAGATCAGTGCAATTCAATGAAAAAATATTAAGGCAACGCAATGATAAAATCAAGACTTTTAAAGAGATTGAAACAAAGGTAATGCCTGCACCTTTCCCTTTTGTTTACATGTTTAAGGGAAAATTCCAGCTGGGCCGCGACACGTGGAGCACTGCACTAATAATAGTGCAGTAAACATGTTGTTGACCTCTCTGACCGGGCAGGAAAGCGGCCGTTTGTCACGAGCGAGGGTGTTTTTTATCTTTGGAAGAGAAAAATCTTCCAGAAAAATCATTTTCTGGAAGAGAAAATAACAAGGAAAGTTTGATATTAAATATTTGCATGTTTTCGAATATTTTGAAGCATTTTGTAGTGAAATTTTTTTTAATTTTTACTTACTTTTTTCAACACCTCATTATCCACAAAATATCATATTTGTGAGAACCGCAGAGAAAAAAGGTTAGACACAGCATCTGCACTATTATTTTAACAAGCTGAGGGGGACTCCCTACGGGAGTCTGGTTAAAAATTTTTATTCTAAGAACATATTCAAAAAATTTGTGTTCTAAGTTCCCTCAAACTCCAAGGGGGAAGGTCGGGCGCAGAGCGCCCGACCACAGGATTGGCTCGCCGCCTGCGGCAATCTTACCCCATACACCTCGCAATGTGTATGGGGTAAGATTGAATTGACCTTTTGTGCTCTAAGTTCCTTCACGTTCCAAGGGGAAGGTCGGGCCCGCCGCGCCCGACCACAGAAGTCAAAAAATCTGACCGGTTACGGCTCAATTATAGCTAAAGACCCCAAAAATATTTTTAAAATAAAAAAATATTTAAAAAATATTTTGGACTTTTTTTAACTAAAATATTTTTTTATTTAAAAAATATTTTGCATATTTTGGGAATTTTACTTATATTTTAGTAAATATTTTGGCATTTTTTGACAAATTTTGTGATTTTTTGGCAAAATTTTCGCGGCGGACTTCGGCCGCCGTGAAATTTTTTTTCGGCGGAGACATTTTACCAAAAAATTTTGCCGAAAAATTTTTTTAAAAAGCTTTAGGTGCGCAATTATGCCCGTAAATGGACTTCCTATATAAGATGAGCCAGTTTTGGTTGTCGAACATTTACTAAAATGGACGATTGATGCAAGCCATAGCGGCAGTCACTGATTCAATAATTTCAAATGAACAATTTACCCGTTTTTGCAAAAAAAAATCAAATGCGAACGATTAAAGTGAAGAAATATTTTTCCGTAATAATAATCTTCTGCCAGCAAAAAGATAACCCAATCGGAGAACATTTGCATTATTTTTCAGCGAGAGTGGGGCGCCGCGGCCTTCGCCGCTAAATTGTGGGTGAAACCATAAAATTTTCAGGATTTCGCGCACATGTATCTTTCATAGCCGGGCTCGGATCGGGCTGGGTAATAGCTCATTTTGCTTGGCTCGTTGAGAGCTCTCGATTGATATATTGATTTATTGGCTGAGTAGGAGCTACCGATTGAGGTATCATTTGGCCCGATCCGAGCAAAGAAAGAAGAAAAAGAAGGCACAAAAAAGAAAGAAGAAAACACGTTTTTTGTGTTTTGGCGCGAAAATTTCGGTTCAAATTTTCTTCAAAATCTCCTGCTCGAGACCTATTCAACGCTACCTCACTCGCCCCGATCTGTCGAGTGGATCGCAAGACACGCAATGTGACATACACACGACATTCATACGACTGGATTGTTTTATGACCTGACATTTTATAAATAAAAAAGATCCACTGAAAAAATTTATGCGGTTGATGTTCCTGCGTTTTGGAAATTATAGTAGTACATCGGAGAATAATTATTCGTGAGCAATAGAATTTGTCCTAATACCAAAAACGTACCTACATCACATATTGTTTTAATTCTCTGTTATTCTCGGTCTCAAGCCATGAAATGGTACACATTTTATTTCGACACATGGGTGAAAAAATACTAGCGCTATGTTCGATATGAAAATATGAGCTACAGAAATAAAATGCTTATACAATACCGGTACACAAAGAGAAGAGAATTTTTACAATTTTACTTTACCTATTTATAATTTTACTTCACTTTTTCTGCTTAATTATGTCCCTTAATCTATTTTATCAATAATGAATTAGAGACATCAGCAGGAATCTCAAATGTCACCATTTCCATGCCAGAAAAAACGCACACCACGTTTTATTTGCACTGCCTGACGAAAATTCTTTGTTTTGCCAATATTTTGAATATAAACCAAACATTTTTTTTGTCAAAACAGAGTCTTGTTTTTGACAAAATGATGAGTAAAAAAGCAGACTACTGTGTGAGAAGGTGCATATAAACTATTACAGTCGGACCTCACTTATCCGGTCCTAAACTTATCCGGACTCTCGGTTATCCGGACGGTTTTGGCCGGAACGGATTTTTCCATACAAATTTCCCCCGTTTATCCGGATTTCCCCCGTTTATCCAGATTTTGCACTGCATTTTAAAAAATTTGAGTTTTAAAAAAAAAATTTTCGGTTTTCAGCCCACTTTGTATAAATTTGTCAAAAATTTTTTAAAAATTGGCCAAAAATAGCGAAATAATTTCTTTAAAATTCTAATTGGCGCCAAAAATTTCAAATTTTTTACCGAAAATTCGGTTATCCGGACCAAATTGACCTGAAAGGTATCCGGACCTCACTTATCCGGACATAATCGGCCGGTCCCGATCTGTCCGGTTAAACGAGGTATGACTGTACATCAAAAACGCATTACACTACAATGTTTTGATTACCTGTTAGTTCTTGAAAAACAGTCCTGTATGAAACGCTGCATATTTTGGTGGGAAACATGATGGAATTTATCTTGATGCCATATATCAAGAAAACATAGTTTGTGTCAAAATAGATGGCTTATACAATCAAGTATATATATGGCTCAAGATTGGCAACACATAATTACAATATAGCATATGTTAGCAGTTTTATTGAGAATTAGTAGTATTTTTCGATTTGTCGTCATCAAGGACAATTGTATCATGTGACAAGTCGATACGGAGTTTCGGAGTTAGAAGTTCAAAAAAGTCAAGCACAAAGATTGGCATGTATGATTCTAGATCAGATTCTGTAGTTATGGTACCTGAAAAATGTAAAACTAAACTTTTTGGTCCATCATTAGAAGTTTTTTCAAGGACATTCCCAATTTCTTGGAACCGCAAAAAATCCAAACATGGATAAAGAAGCGGGTCAGTTAAATATAGTAGCGGAAATTTAAAATTACTATAGTAAGGTGCAAAAAGGCTCGTGGACGCCCGACATACAAGCGTACCTGCGCAAGATACCATAAAATACATTTCAAAAATGCCGCGATTTTTTTATGCTAGTATTAGCGATCTCTCTGGCTTAGTCGAATTTCATTTCGTCAGAAAATGTTGACAAATACACGATTTGCTTCACTTTAATTTGAATGTGAAGTTGATTTGTTGGAGTCAAGCTAGATTTTCTCAATGTGAAGTTGAATATCCTAAATTGGAAAGTGAAAATTTATAGCAGACTAAAGTGAAATATAATGAATGAACCGAATACAGTATCATATGTAATTGAAGCAGCGGGCCGTTAATTTTTCAAGCTTTGTGCCGTTAATTTTTATTCTGAGTCTAGTTTTTACAAAAAAACATTTTTCCGAAATTTTTCGGAAATTTAGACCAAATTTGAATTGACGTGTAATATTTTTAGTTTTCCACTATATTTTCACCACTTTTATTATCATTTGACTTTATTTTGCTAAAATTGATAAAAATAGCAACAAATAAAAAATTTAAATTCACGCCTTAGAAATTCAAATTGGCGGCCAAAATTTTAAACGTTCAAACATTTTGCATTTAAGTTGGGGCGTTAATTAGGTAGAGAGAGATTTCGTAGTAATTACTTCAATGGCTTCAATTACAGAGCATACGATAAATGTAACCAATTTTTTATATGCATACCGTCCATCGATCACTGTCATAATGAGGTTAAATGTCGTCCGATTCCCTTGTGTCATGGAAAAAGCATCTGTGCTCATATTTCCGTATGATTCTCAATTGGCATTTCGTAGGATCCGTCTCTTTTTTGTCGAAATATATAAGGGAGAATATCAGAAGAGAGATTGTCGCCAATCCAGAGAGTAAGACGATCAAAAAAGATGCGTAACACGGCTTAAGGTTTAACCACAGTTTAACACTTAACATAGTACATACAAGCTAAAATGATTTTACTAGCTCTGGGGCCTGTCTTACACGTGAGAAGTGAAACTTTTTGCAAGAAAAGTGGAAAACTTTTTATGAAAAATTTGTGCGAATAATGAGTGCTTTTTATTACTTTTTATCACAGCATAGTTCTCTATAGCTTTAATGTAAAATATACTGAAAAGACTGAGCAATCTTGAAGTACAGTCTTTTTTCTTTAAGAAACTATTCAACTTTTTATGCAAAGTATTTCACTTTTACCGTTAGAAAGATAGACTTCAGGCACAAATCTGTGAAATCAGTAACCAAATGCCTGTGGCGAGTAGTCGGCGAGAAACGCGATCATGCACTTCCCAAAATCGAGTTTTAATCGTTAGATGAATTTCCAATTTTGATCTACTGACATCAGGTATACTACCACATCTACTAAGATCAGTTTTCACTACGTTCCATGTTTTATGGAAGAATTTCTTAAATTTACTTCATCAACGACCGAAAGGAGCCATTTTTATAAAAAGCGGTGTTATGGAATACGATTAATTTAATACTTATTTATTACAATTTATTACAATGTTTTATTCTTTATTTATTCGACCATTTCAACGCAATATTTTATTTTAGTATTTACGCAATGTTCTACTTTAACATTGCAAATTTATATAAGCCATTATTCCATACTCAACTTACAATGTCAAACTACCGTAAACTCTCTAATTTAACCCCCGGGGGTATAATTATTCAATCGACCTCTAGGGGGGGCAAAATTAGAGGGGGGTAAAATTACGCGATCGAGGTTTCGCGCCGCGCCGGAAATTTTTGGGATTTTTGCTCAAATTTGCTCAATTTTTGCTCAAAAAATTCAAAATTTGAATTCCCGCCCAAAAAATTTTGAATTTTTTTGGAAATTTTGAGCATTTTTTACAAAATTTTGATAAATTTTTGCAAAATTTGGGAATATTTAGCAAAAAATGGCAAAAATTCAAATTTTGGAAAAAATATTTTAATTTGCGCCAAAAATTTGAATTTTTGGAAAAATTTGCATTTTGGGGGGGCAAATTTAGAGGGGGGGTATAATTATTCAATCGACCTCTAGGGGGGGGCAAAATTAGAGGGGGGGGTAAAACAAGAGGGGGGGTTAAATTAGAGAGTTTACGGTATATCAACTAATCAGCCTATTGTTCTCGAATGTTTTACGGTTCCATTACATGTTTTAGACAAAATTCGTAATTAATATGTTCAAGTATATTATACTATTACGAATTATGATAATTTTAATTATCGTATTAAATATCTACTACAACAGAAGTAGACCGAGACATGTTTTAAGGAAATGCATGTTAACATGCAGAACTATACAAATAATGTTATAAAAAATAGATCTAATGAAGTAAAGTTATTTAGCAAATAAATAAATAAATATTATTACTGAGGCAGCAAGTAGCAATTATTAACATGAAGAAGTAAACACCTTTTCAATAATTTCTGTAATCAACTTATTATGATTGTGTCTAAAAGTTATAATATAGCAACAAAGATGGATGGAACTACTGTTAATGCGCATGGATAATTGAAAGTTCTGTTATGTTTAATAATTCCAAGCCTTTCTAAAAGAATGGATTGCGCGTTTGTATGACGATCGCGTTGAGGGCCTCTATTTCTATTAAATATGATCATACACCTCATTCCGTTTTAAAAATGCTCACATATTACGGAATTCTACACTTCCATTATAAAGAATTGATGTTGGAATCGTTGGCGAAATTATTTATGTGAAATTTATGAGCTTCACTTAATTGAATTCAATTAGTTGGGGATAGGGCTGTGCAATGAGACCTTTTGTGAACCTTTGAGAACCCTCTCCAATGTGAACCACAATGTGAACCTTTTGAATAGAAGTCAATAGCCAAAGTCTGGTTTGGCTATTCTGACGAGCTTAGATGCATTTACCTTATCGCGAATTTATTCCTCTTATTGTGGCAAATAATCTATTTATTATTGATTTAAAAAACATTGGATGCAAATTTATTGTAAAATTTATCCCATGCTCTAACAAAATATCCAAACATAACCTTGTATAAAATTTAGTCGATAAAATATTACAGTCAAACATCTGTAATCCCTATGAATAATATAATTTAAATAACCACATTATATGTATCTATGATGTGATGACCATGCCCAATATGAAGTCCGCAATGAATGTAGTGTGCTTTTTTTCATGTGATGTAATTATTCTAGTTTAGTCACTTTAATGTTTATTTTTACGATTGGACCATGAATTGACTTACTATATACTTCTACATACAGTGTTTTGCATGCTTATCTTATATTATTTGTAAGTTTACCAAAATCTAAATGCTATATTTATTACTTTTTGCAATGTGTCAAAGCAAGTTTCCACAAATGAATTTTTTCATTATTAATTCAGAAACCATGATGAAATTCAGAAACCAACTATGAATAAAATGTACCAAGATTTTGCGACATGAAAATTGCTCTCCATAAATGACTCAGCAATTGGGAAAATAACGGTGTCATTTCGATTTGATATAGAAATAGTAACCTTACATATTTTTCTTTTTCTAATACTCAATAAAACTACAAATGTACTATATTTATGCATTACTTATACAGAGCTATGTAGCCACCTATCATTTACCTATGTATTAGCTTTGCATTAATAGCTGACAATTATCAAATTCGTGAAATATAAACAGGCATGAAATATAAAAATGCAGGTCATAGATAAACGTTAGTTTGCACATTTTTCATTTATGGCAACTTTACTCTTGTATTGAATGCATTTCGTTGTTAACTAATAGCTAAATTATGGTTGTCTACATAACAACAAGTTAAATTTGGTTAGGCGATTTTATAACAGGGATACATTATGTTTTATACAATGTGTGATTTATCAATTTAATTCGCATTGATCAATACAGTCATACCTCGATATACCGCACACATCGGGACTGGCGATTTTGTGCGGTATATCGAAAGTGCGGTTAATCGGGTGTGCGGTATATCGAGAGAATTTTGTATGCAAAAAATCCTTCCCTTGCAAAGTTGTGCGGATAATCGAAATTTCCTATATTTTTTGTCATTTTTTGAAAATAAAAAATAAAATTTGAATTCCCGCTCATAAAATTTTGATTTTTTTTACTAAATTTTGGCCGATTTTTG
>JAKKPZ010000146.1:0-143405 GCA_022814885.1 Ditylenchus destructor | reverse complement strand
GGCTAAATTTGTATTCACATTCAACGATTGAATGTGTGGCTAAATTTGTATTCACATTCAACGACTGAATGTGTGGCTAAATTTGTATTCACATTCAACGATTGAATGTGTTGCTAAATATGTATCCACATTCAACGATTGAATGTGTGGCTAAATTTGTATTCACATTCAACGATTGAATGTGTGGCTAAATTTGTATTCACATTCAACGATTGAATGTGTGGCTAAATTTGTATTCACATTCAACGATTGAATGTGTGGCTAAATTTGTATTCACATTCAACGATTGAATGTGTGGCTAAATTTGTATTCACATTCAACGATTGAATGTGTGGCTAAATTTGTATTCACATTCAACGATTGAATGTGTGGCTAAATTTGTATTCACATTCAACGATTGAATGTGTGGCTAAATTTGTATTCACATTCAACGATTGAATGTGTGGCTAAATTTGTATTCACATTCAACGATTGAATGTGTGGCTAAATTTGTATTCACATTCAACGATTGAATGTGTGGCTAAATTTGTATTCACATTCAACGATTGAATGTGTGGCTAAATTTGTATTCACATTCAACGATTGAATGTGTGGCTAAATTTGTATTAACATTCAACGATTGAATGTGTGGCTAAATTTGTATTCACATTCAACGATTGAATGTGTGGCTAAATTTGTATTCACATTCAACGATTGAATGTGTGGCTAAATTTGTATTCACATTCAACGATTGAATGTGTGGCTAAATTTGTATTCACATTCAACGATTGAATGTGTGGCTAAATTTGTATTCACATTCAACGATTGAATGTGTGGCTAAATTTGTATTCACATTCAACGATTGAATGTGTGGCTAAATTTGTATTCACATTCAACGATTGAATGTGTGGCTAAATATGTTTCCACATTCAACGATTGAATGTGTGGCTAAATTTGTATTCACATTCAACGATTGAATGTGTGGCTAAATTTGTATTCACATTCAACGATTGAATGTGTGGCTAAATTTGTATTCACATTCAACGATTGAATGTGTGGCTAAATTTGTATTCACATTCAACGATTGAATGTGTGGCTAAATTTGTATTCACATTCAACGATTGAATGTGTGGCTAAATTTGTATTCACATTCAACGACTGAATGTGTGGCTAAATTTGTATTCACATTCAACGATTGAATGTGTTGCTAAATATGTATCCACATTCAACGATTGAATGTGTGGCTAAATTTGTATTCACATTCAACGATTGAATATGTGGCTAAATTTGTATTCACATTCAACGATTGAATGTGTGGCTAAATTTGTATTCACATTCAACGATTGAATGTGTGGCTAAATTTGTATTCACATTCAACGATTGAATGTGTGGCTAAATTTGTATTCACATTCAACGATTGAATGTGTGGCTAAATTTGTATTCACATTCAACGATTGAATGTGTGGCTAAATTTGCATTCACATTCAGCGATTGAATGTGTGGCTAAATTTGTATTCACATTCAACGATTGAATGTGTCTCTAAATATATATCCAGATATATATTTGGATTTTTAGATTCCATTTACAAAAATAACGATACGATTGAACCAGACACCTCGTCAAGTCTACTTGTGATCAAAGAAGAACCGAGCTCGTTCAATGAATTGGCTGCGACCTCTTAAGCCTAGACTAATGAATTGAATATTTGAATTGAATATTTCTGTGTGATAAAGCTCTGTCGGCCATTTTTTCTCTTAAGCCTAGACTACCATCCGTTTTCAAGTCTAGGCTTCAATCCAAAAAATTTCGCATTTCAGAGTCAGTTGCGCCATCCCATAAGTCCAAAAATTCCAAGTTTAAAGCGATGAAAATATGGCTTGTCACAAAATTACGTTTGAATTGGCGCGACTTTGTATCTTTTTGGCGCCTTTTCCTGACTTATAATATAAAGAATTTCGCTTCGAATTAAAATGGCAGAGAGAAATGAGACTTCTAATTCGAGCCTTGATTCGAGCCAAGATTTTTACGTTGTATTTGTTAAGATTTGTGAAATAATATTGTGTTAAAATTCAGAGCAACGATCAAACTATCGGCTCATTCGGCTGATATTGAGCGTCTGAAGCCCTCAAGATAAAATTAAATTTAGACGTGTTTTCAGTGCAGGATTTTACTTACTAAATTTCCAGTTTCCGGACTTTGTTTTTTATTCGAAACCAAAATTTGGAAACCGTTGAAATCAAAAACGATGTTGTTGGAAACTTCATTATTAGTCGTTTGTAAAGGATTTTACATTTTAGGTATCATTATTCGATCAATCTCGGTGTAAATAATTAATCGCGTTTAACTCATACTGATTCTTATTTTTAGATCCATGCAGCGGAAACTTGATAAGGACAGGTACAATGACAAGGTACAACGTCCTACAACGTCACGTCACGTTCCTGCGAGGATATTATCGAAGAAAACGGCGTATAATATCCAAAACGAACCGAGCCGGAACGAAGGATTGGAAACTACTGCACATCAAGGTATGAATTGAAAAATCTGAGCCTTTGACTGTCTTGAAAGTCTGAGACTCTTGGAACATTGGTAAGTAAAATATTTCACGGCGCTAGGTGATTTTGATTTGCTTAGCCTTGTAGCTTATAAGGAAAACTTCTTTAAGGAAACCTTTTTCGCTAAACTTCTATAATTTGATTTTTAGAGTCCATTGACAAAAATAACGAAACGATTTGGCAGAAGAAGAGGAAGAAAGTCGGACCGAGGTTAGTCAAGGTATTGGCTACAGCAGGTCCTGCGATCTCAAACAGTGGTAAGTAATTTTTTACTACTATAGTGTCTTCTGACAATTGGTATTAGCTAACTTTCTTCACTTAAGGTTTGTTTAATGCTTCATAAACTTAGTTATCCTTCTAAAATTTGCTTTTTAGAGTCAATTGACAAAAGTAACGAAACTATTGAGCCAGGGACCTCATCAAGTCAACTTGTGGTCAAAGACGAGCCATGTTCGAACGAAGAACTTCATCCAGCCCTTCCTGACTCATCAAATCATAATGTCTCTTTGACCCCATCAAGCAGGGGTGTGTGATTTTTACTAAAGATATACTAAAATTTTTACTGAAGTTAGTAATACGAAAGTTAGTAATGGTGAAATTAATGAAATTTGTGTTCGTGCTATTATATTACTACTAGCAGCAGTTGGCCGCGCCAAAGTGGCGCGGCTTCGAGAAGCCCCATATCACTATGCCCTCAGGCTACTATTTTCAACGGGGTGCTTTCAGTAGGTCCCCTGCTCACCGTTCAACGGAATGGTTTTAGTATAGCCCGCAGTTCCCCAAGTCTAGGTAACTTAATGGTACATCAGTAACTTAGTGGTGACTAAGTGGTAATGCTTCATAAACTTAGTTATCCTTCTAAAATTTATTTTTTAGAGTCCATTGACAAAAATTACGAAACGATTTGGCACGAGACCTCATCAAGTCTACCTGTGGTCAAAGACGAACCGAGCTTGTTCGATGAACTTGCTGATACTGTTCCTGCTTCTTCAGATCATAGCGACAAGTTGATTCCTGGGAACACTGGTAAGTGAAACATGTGATCGAATGATATATGTGATAGGATTTGGGGATTCTTCGAAGATTGAAATTTTGATTCTTTCCTCAACACTAATAAGTGCATTGTGTCAGGTCCTCAAAGTATCCCTGTGAATTTTTTGACGGAATTGTTCGTATTTGGATTCGTATTTTTAGATCCTGCACCTAATCCAGAGAAGCCAAGAATGGAAAATTTATCCGATCGGAATAACGAACGTAACAGAATTGAGCTTGAGAGCTCTGTTGTCAAAGATGAGCCGAGTGTGATAAAAGAATCGGCCAGCATATTTTCTGCTCGTTCAGATCATAGCGACAATTTTACTCTTGGGAACGCTGGCCAGTTAACTCCAGCGTTGGAGCGAAGACCGCACAGACAGACGGGTTTGACAAAGCCTCGGACATCATCGAATTCGGCCATCAATCTCGATCACCTCTACCAACCCGAAGGCGTGATGAAAGAATTGACGAGCACATTTCCCGGTCCTTCAGATCATGGCAACTATGTGACTCTTTCGAACAATGGTGAGTGTATTTTGAAAAGTGACACACCCTAGCACCGGAAATTTTTGCATGATATTTGGCGAGATGGGGGCTGCTTCGGTGGAGCATCTACGAGGGGAGCTTCTACGAAGATTGAATTTCGTCAAAATATTTGAAGATTCAATATTTAGAAAATTTATCCGAACAGAATAACGTACGCAATGGTACCGAGCATGTGAACTCAGTTGTTGTCAAAGATGAGCCGAACTTGATGGAAGAGTTGACCACCGCATTCCCATCCTCTTCAAATTATAATGACTCATTGATACCTTCAGACACAGGTGCGTGAGTTTTTAACATTTAGTGTCTTTACTTCAGCTAAGTTCACATTTGAATCACATTCAAGCCACATTCAGCTAAGTTCACATTTGAATCACATTCAAGCCACATTCAGCTAAGTTCACATTTGAATCACATTCAAGCCACATTCAGCTAAGTTCACATTTGAATCACATTCAAGCCACATTCAGCTAAGTTCACATTTGAATCACATTCAGCTAAGTTCACATTTGAATCACATTCAAGCCACATTCAGCTAAGTTCACATTTGAATCACATTCAAGCCACATTCAGCTAAGTTCACATTTGAATCACATTCAAGCCACATTCAGCTAAGTTCACATTTGAATCACATTCAAGCCACATTCAGCTAAGTTCACATTTGAATCACATTCAAGCCACATTCAGCTAAGTTCACATTTGAATCACATTCAAGCCACATTCAGCTAAGTTCACATTTGAATCACATTCAAGCCACATTCAGCTAAATTCACATTTGAATCACATTCAGGCCACATTCAGCTAAGTTCACATTTGAATCACATTCAAGCCACATTCAGCTAAGTTCACATTTGAATCACATTCAAGCTTCTTCATTTGAAGCTTGAATGTGAAGCAACAGCTCTACCACCGTGCTATGAACTCACATATTGCCTTAAGAGTTAAAATGTGATCGTGTCAGGATTTGGAGCTTCTACGAAGATTGAATTTCGTCAAAAAACCTTTGAATATTTTAGAAAATTTATCCGAACAGAATAACGTACGCAATGGTACCGAGCATGTGAACTCAGTTCTTGTCAAAGATGAGCCGAACTTGATGGAAGAGTTGACCACAGCATTCCCATCCTCTTCAAACTATAATGACTCATTGGTACCTCCAAACACAGGTGTGTGAGTTTTTAACATTTGATGTCATACTCCGAGAGTTTCGTGGAAGGTAATAGGTATTCTGATTAGCAGATATTCAGCAGCTTAGGGCATTTTTGGGACATGACGTTTATTCCTTGCAAAATGTGACTTTGCGCCTGCATTACCGTTACTTTTAAGATTAGCTTAGACCTATTAAACATTTTTTTCTGTTAAATTTTGCCATCTCAGTATGCGCTGCGTTTTTTTCAATTTCGGCATTTCAGGATCCGCTGCGCCGTCTCTGAAACCGAAAAGATCGAGAAAACAGAACTTTTCTGATCTAAACATCAAAAGCACTCAACCTCAGACCTCATCTAGCCTGCCTGTCGTCAAAGAAGAACCGAGTTTGATCGATGAATTGGCTGCAAACATTCCTGGTCCTTCAAATTATCGCATCTCTCCTTCGAACAACGGTATGTTTGTTTTGGTTGTTTTCAGTTGAATGTTGGTCTTCCATTGATGTTGATCCTTTCATCTCTTCCTTTTCATACTCTCTCATTTGACGTCTCCAGAAAACGGCGCCTTGTAAGCGTAGCGTTATTTGTAACCTTGGGAAAGTTTTGTAGGACGTAATCAATCATTTATTGTGGAATTCGGGAGTAATTTGACGTGGAGATTTGATTAGTGAAGCGTGTATTAAGTCATCAACGTGTTAATTCGTCATCGGAATCCCGATTTTACGTTGCCTTTTTATGTTTTTGAAGTCTAAAATTAAAAAATTTAGCGAACAGCACGGATTCCGATGACGAAATAAGAATTTTTACCGAGCCACCAGCACCAAAACGGCCACGATCAAGAAACAGGGTGGGAATTTATGGTAGGTATTAAATTACTATTCCTAATTTTTAATGATATTGTTTTCCTATACTTATTGTTAGCTGTTTATACATATTACGTTCCTTCAAATGCTAATTTCATCACAGAGCTCAAACGACGAAGATATTTGACTACAGAAGAGAGACATCTCATCGTTAGTTATTCCGAAGCTGGCCATAGCTCGACTGAAATCGCTGCTCTTCTAAAGTGCACTCCCTATCATGTACGCAAAATATTTAGGGTATTTCGAGAAACAGAATCTGTGGAAAGAAATAAACGAACGCCTAAAGAAAAACGAATTAATCAAGCAATGGCAGCAATGTTGGAACAAAAACAGAACGAGGTTATCAAAAATGTTAAAATCCGTTTCACTTTGTTATTAAAAATTGCAGACACCGACGTATACTGCAAAACAAGGTGCCATGGATTTGAAAGAGGATTTCGGTGTGAACGTACATCCTACAACGGTCCGTCGCTTGACAAAAAAGATCGGAGCATACGCCAAATACACGAAGCAGTTCTGACTTAGTTGTTTTTTAGATTTTGATAGATATCTGCATTGTCTAATGTTTATAATAAACACAATGCCAAACGTTAATGTATCTACCAGCGAATTGAAACGATGTGTCTCACACTTTGTGGAAAATAGCCAATTTTACACATTTTTATGTTTTTAAACTCATCTCAGAATCTTTAACGATTCTCCAGTTGGATGAATGCCTAATCTAACAACACCATGGCAGAAACCCGTAGTAATAGCGAAAATTTTTGCTCGCGGTAAACGAAGTGTGCGATGGTTTAAACAAATAGAAATCTGAAGACTCCGTTGGTCCTAAACTGCGTTCGGGCGGTTGGAGTAGAAAAATCACGGAACGACATCAATGGACTTGGAAATTGCTGAGAGAGCGAAGAAATTTTTTGGGATCGGAATTTGTCTAAGCACAGGCATCAGAATCCTGCGCAAGCACAATCGAATATGTGGCTAAATTTGTATTCACATTCAGCGATTGAATGTGTGGCTAAATTTGCATTCACATTCAGCGATTGAATGTGTGGCTAAATATGTATTCACATTCAACTGTTAAATGTGTCTATGAATTTGCATTCACATTCAACGATTGAATGTGTTGCTAAATATGTATTCACATTCAACTGTTAAATGTGTCTATGAATTTGTATTCACATTCAACTGATGAATGTGACGCTATATTTGTACTCACATTCAACGATTGAATGTGTTGCTAAATATGTATTCACATTCAACTGTTAAATGTGTCTATGAATTTGTATTCACATTCAACGATTGAATGTGTGGCCAAATTTGTATTCACATTCAACGATTGAATGTGTGGCTAAATTTGTATTCACATTCAACGATTGAATGTGTGGCTAAATTTGTATTCACATTCAACGATTGAATGTGTGGCTAAATTTGCATTCACATTCAACGATTGAATGTGTGGCTAAATTTGTATTCACATTCAACGATTGAATGTGTGGCTAAATTTGTATTCACATTCAACGACTGAATGTGTGGCTAAATATGTATTCACATTCAACGATTGAATGTGTGGCTAAATTTGTATTCACATTCAACGACTGAATGTGTGGCTAAATTTGTATTCACATTCAACGATTGAATGTGTGGCTAAATTTGTATCCACATTCAACGATTGAATGTGTGGCTAAATTTGTATTCACATTCAACGATTGAATGTGTGGCTAAATTTGTATTCACATTCAACGATTGAATGTGTGGCTAAATTTGTATTCACATTCAACGATTGAATGTGTGGCTAAATTTGTATTCACATTCAACGATTGAATGTGTGGCTAAATTTGTATTCACATTCAACGATTGAATGTGTGGCTAAATTTGTATTCACATTCAACGATTGAATGTGTGGCTAAATTTGTATTCACATTCAACGATTGAATGTGTGGCTAAATTTGTATTCACATTCAACGATTGAATGTGTGGCTAAATTTGTATTCACATTCAACGATTGAATGTGTGGCTAAATTTGTAATCACATTCAGCGATTGAATGTGTGGCTAAATTTGCATTCACATTCAAGCGTTGAATGTGTGGCTAAATTTGTAATCACATTCAAGCGTTGAATGTGTGGCTAAATTTGTATTCACATTCAGCGATTGAATGTGTGGCTAAATTTGTATTCACATTCAGCGATTGAATGTGTGGCTAAATTTGTATTCACATTCAACGATTGAATGTGTGGCTAAATTTGTATTCACATTCAGCGATTGAATGTGTGGCTAAATTTGCATTCACATTCAAGCGTTGAATGTGTGGCTAAATTTGTAATCACATTCAAGCGTTGAATGTGTGGCTAAATTTGTAATCACATTCAAGCGTTGAATGTGTGGCTAAATTTGCATTCACATTCAGCGATTGAATGTGTGGCTAAATTTGTATTCACATTCAGCGATTGAATGTGTGGCTAAATTTGTATTCACATTCAACGATTGAATGTGTGGCTAAATTTGTAATCACATTCAAGCGTTGAATGTGTGGCTAAATTTGTAATCACATTCAGCGATTGAATGTGTGGCTAAATTTGTATTCACATTCAACGATTGAATGTGTGGCTAAATTTGTATTCACATTCAACGATTGAATGTGTGGCTAAATTTGCATTCACATTCAAGCGTTGAATGTGTGGCTAAATTTGTAATCACATTCAAGCGTTGAATGTGTGGCTAAATTTGTATTCACATTCAACGATTGAATGTGTGGCTAAATTTGTAATCACATTCAAGCGTTGAATGTGTGGCTAAATTTGTATTCACATTCAACGATTGAATGTGTGGCTAAATTTGTATTCACATTCAACGATTGAATGTGTGGCTAAATTTGTATTCACATTCAACGATTGAATGTGTGGCTAAATTTGCATTCACATTCAACGATTGAATGTGTGGCTAAATTTATATCCACATTCAGGCGTTGAATGTATGGCTAAATTTGCATTCACATTCAACGATTGAATGTGTGGCTAAATTTATATCCACATTCAACGATTGAATGTGTGGCTAAATTTGTATTCACATTCAACGATTGAATGTGTGGCTAAATTTGTATTCACATTCAGCGATTGAATGTGTGGCTAAATTTGTATTCACATTCAACGATTGAATGTGTGGCTAAATTTGTAATCACATTCAGCGATTGAATGTGTGGCTAAATTTGTATTCACATTCAACGATTGAATGTGTGGCTAAATTTGTATTCACATTCAACGATTGAATGTGTGGCTAAATTTGTATTCACATTCAACGATTGAATGTGTGGCTAAATTTGTATTCACATTCAGCGATTGAATGTGTGGCTAAATTTGTATTCACATTCAACGATTGAATGTGTGGCTAAATTTGTATTCACATTCAACGATTGAATGTGTGGCTAAATTTGTATTCACATTCAGCGATTGAATGTGTGGCTAAATTTGTATCACATTCAACGATTGAATGTGTGGCTAAATTTGCATTCACATTCAAGCGTTGAATGTGTGGCTAAATTTGTATTCACATTCAACGATTGAATGTGTGGCTAAATTTGCATTCACATTCAAGCGTTGAATGTGTGGCTAAATTTGCATTCACATTCAAGCGTTGAATGTGTGGCTAAATTTGTATTCACATTCAACGATTGAATGTGTGGCTAAATTTGCATTCACATTCAACGATTGAATGTGTGGCTAAATTTGTATTCACATTCAACGATTGAATGTGTGGCTAAATTTGTATTCACATTCAACGATTGAATGTGTGGCTAAATTTGTATTCACATTCAACGATTGAATGTGTGGCTAAATTTGTATTCACATTCAACGATTGAATGTGTGGCTAAATTTGTATTCACATTCAACGATTGAATGTGTGGCTAAATTTGTATTCACATTCAACGATTGAATGTGTGGCTAAATTTGTATTCACATTCAACGATTGAATGTGTGGCTAAATTTGTATTCACATTCAACGATTGAATGTGTGGCTAAATTTGTATTCACATTCAACGATTGAATGTGTGGCTAAATTTGTGTTCACATTCAACGATTGAATGTGTGGCTAAATTTGTATTCACATTCAGCGATTGAATATGTGGCTAAATTTGTATTCACATTCAACGATTGAATGTGTGGCTAAATTTGTATTCACATTCAACGATTGAATGTGTGGCTAAATTTGTATTCACATTCAACGATTGAATGTGTGGCTAAATTTGTAATCACATTCAGCGATTGAATGTGTGGCTAAATTTGTATTCACATTCAGCGATTGAATGTGTGGCTAAATTTGTATTCACATTCAACGATTGAATGTGTGGCTAAATTTGCATTCACATTCAACGATTGAATGTGTGGCTAAATTTATAATCACATTCAGCGATTGAATGTGTGGCTAAATTTGTATTCACATTCAACGATTGAATGTGTGGCTAAATTTGTATTCACATTCAACGATTGAATGTGTGGCTAAATTTGTATTCACATTCAACGATTGAATGTGTGGCTAAATTTGTATTCACATTCAGCGATTGAATATGTGGCTAAATTTGTATTCACATTCAACGATTGAATGTGTGGCTAAATTTATAATCACATTCAGCGATTGAATGTGTGGCTAAATTTGTATTCACATTCAACGTTGAATGTGTGGCTAAATTTGTATTCACATTCAACGATTGAATGTGTGGCTAAATTGTATTCACATTCAACGATTGAATGTGTGGCTAAATTTGTATTCACATTCAGCGATTGAATTGTGGCTAAATTTGTATTCACGTTCACCGATTGAATGTGTGGCTAAATTTGTAATCACATCCAACGATGGAATGTGTGGCTAAATTTGTAATAACATTCATCGATTGAATGTGTGGCTAAATTTGTAATCACATTCACGATTGAATGTGTGGCTAAATTTGTATTCACATTCAGCGATTGAATGTGTGGCTAAATTTGTATTCACATTCAACGATTGAATGTGTGGCTAAATTTGTATTCACATTCAACGATTGAATGTGTGGCTAAATTTGTAATCACATTCAGCGATTGAATGTGTGGCTAAATTTGTATTCACATTCAACGATTGAATGTGTGGCTAAATTTATATTCACATTCAACGATTGAATGTGTCTATGAAGTTGTACTCACATTCAACGATTGAATGTGTGGCTAAATTTATATCCACATTCAAGCGTTGAATGTGTCCATGAATTTATATTCACATTCAACGATTGAATGTGTCTATGAAGTTGTACTCACATTCAACGATTGAATGTGTGGCTAAATTTATATCCACATTCAGGCGTTGAATGTGTGGCTAAATTTATATCCACATTCAGGCGTTGAATGTATGGCTAAATTTGCATTCACATTCAACGATTGAATGTGTGGCTAAATTTATATCCACATTCAGGCGTTGAATGTGTGGCTAAAAACGATTGAATGTGTGGCTAAATTTGTATCCACATTCAGGCGTTGAATGTGTGGCTAAATTTGTATTCACATTCAGCGATTGAATGTGTGGCTAAATTTGCATTCACATTCAGCGATTGAATGTGTGGCTAAATTTGTATTCACATTCAACGATTGAATGTGTGGCTAAATTTGCATTCACATTCAGCGATTGAATGTGTGGCTAAATATGATTCACATTCAACGATTGAATGTGTGGCTAAATTTGTATTCACATTCAACGATTGAATGTGTGGCTAAATTTGATTCACATTCAACGATTGAATGTGTGGCTAAATTTGATTCACATTCAACGATTGAATGTGTGGCTAAATTTGTATTCACATTCAACGATTGAATGTGTGGCTAAATTTGTATTCACATTCAACGATTGAATGTGTGGCTAAATTTGTATTCACATTCAGCGATTGAATGTGTGGCTAAATTTGTATTCACATTCAACGATTGAATGTGTGGCTAAATTTGTATTCACATTCAACGATTGAATGTGTGGCTAAATTTGTATTCACATTCAACGATTGAATGTGTGGCTAAATTTGTATTCACATTCAGCGATTGAATATGTGGCTAAATTTGTATTCACATTCAACGATTGAATGTGTGGCTAAATTTGTATTCACATTCAACGATTGAATGTGTGGCTAAATTTGTATTCACATTCAACGATTGAATGTGTGGCTAAATTTGTAATCACATTCAGCGATTGAATGTGTGGCTAAATTTGTATTCACATTCAGCGATTGAATGTGTGGCTAAATTTGTATTCACATTCAACGATTGAATGTGTGGCTAAATTTGTATTCACATTCAACGATTGAATGTGTGGCTAAATTTGTATTCACATTCAACGATTGAATGTGTGGCTAAATTTGTATTCACATTCAACGATTGAATGTGTGGCTAAATTTGTATTCACATTCAACGATTGAATGTGTGGCTAAATTTGTATTCACATTCAACGATTGAATGTGTGGCTAAATTTGCATTCACATTCAACGATTGAATGTGTGGCTAAATTTGTATTCACATTCAACGATTGAATGTGTGGCTAAATTTGCATTCACATTCAACGATTGAATGTGTGGCTAAATTTGCATTCACATTCAACGATTGAATGTGTGGCTAAATTTGTATTCACATTCAACGATTGAATGTGTGGCTAAATTTGCATTCACATTCAACGATTGAATGTGTGGCTAAATTTGCATTCACATTCAGCGATTGAATGTGAGCTTTTTCGATGGAATTGCTGCAACATTTGTTGAATCTTCAAATCATAGCGACTGTTTGACTCTTGACTGTTAAGTGAAATATTCCCTGCGCTAGGAATATAATTTAATTGCGCTATAACAAACGTTGGAATTTCTTTAGATTAAAACTTATTTGTTGCTAAGAGTGATTAAACTTGTTTTCTGAAGGTTGGTTTTTAGATTCCATTTACAAAAATAACGATACGATTGAACCAGACACCTCGTCAAGTCTACTTGTGATCAAAGAAGAACCGAGCTCGTTCAATGAATTGGCTGCGACCTCTTAAGCCTAGACTAATGAATTGAATATTTGAATTGAATATTTCTGTGTGATAAAGCTCTGTCGGCCATTTTTTCTCTTAAGCCTAGACTACCATCCGTTTTCAAGTCTAGGCTTCAATCCAAAAAATTTCGCATTTCAGAGTCCGTTGCGCCATCCCATAAGTCCAAAAATTCCAAGTTTAAAGCGATGAAAATATGGCTTGTCACAAAATTACGTTTGAATTGGCGCGACTTTGTATCTTTTTGGCGCCTTTTCCTGACTTATAATATAAAGAATTTCGCTTCGAATTAAAATGGCAGAGAGAAATGAGACTTCTAATTCGAGCCTTGATTCGAGCCAAGATTTTTACGTTGTATTTGTTAAGATTTGTGAAATAATATTGTGTTAAAATTCAGAGCAACGATCAAACTATCGGCTCATTCGGCTGATATTGAGCGTCTGAAGCCCTCAAGATAAAATTAAATTTAGACGTGTTTTCAGTGCAGGATTTTACTTACTAAATTTCCAGTTTCCGGACTTTGTTTTTTATTCGAAACCAAAATTTGGAAACCGTTGAAATCAAAAACGATGTTGTTGGAAACTTCATTATTAGTCGTTTGTAAAGGATTTTACATTTTAGGTATCATTATTCGATCAATCTCGGTGTAAATAATTAATCGCGTTTAACTCATACTGATTCTTATTTTTAGATCCATGCAGCGGAAACTTGATAAGGACAGGTACAATGACAAGGTACAACGTCCTACAACGTCACGTCACGTTCCTGCGAGGATATTATCGAAGAAAACGGCGTATAATATCCAAAACGAACCGAGCCGGAACGAAGGATTGGAAACTACTGCACATCAAGGTATGAATTGAAAAATCTGAGCCTTTGACTGTCTTGAAAGTCTGAGACTCTTGGGAACATTGGTAAGTAAAATATTTCACGGCGCTAGGTGATTTTGATTTGCTTAGCCTTGTAGCTTATAAGGAAAACTTTTTTAAGGAAACCTTTTTCGCTAAACTTCTATAATTTGATTTTTAGAGTCCATTGACAAAAATAACGAAACGATTTGGCAGAAGAAGAGGAAGAAAGTCGGACCGAGGTTAGTCAAGGTATTGGCTACAGCAGGTCCTGCGATCTCAAACAGTGGTAAGTAATTTTTTACTACTATAGTGTCTTCTGACAATTGGTATTAGCTAACTTTCTTCACTTAAGGTTTGTTTAATGCTTCATAAACTTAGTTATCCTTCTAAAATTTGCTTTTTAGAGTCAATTGACAAAAGTAACGAAACTATTGAGCCAGGGACCTCATCAAGTCAACTTGTGGTCAAAGACGAGCCATGTTCGAACGAAGAACTTCATCCAGCCCTTCCTGACTCATCAAATCATAATGTCTCTTTGACCCCATCAAGCAGGGGTGTGTGATTTTTACTAAAGATATACTAAAATTTTTACTGAAGTTAGTAATACGAAAGTTAGTAATGGTGAAATTAATGAAATTTGTGTTCGTGCTATTATATTACTACTAGCAGCAGTGGGCCGCGCCAAAGTGGCGCGGCTTCGAGAAGCCCCATATCACTATGCCCTCAGGCTACTATTTTCAACGGGGTGCTTTCAGTAGGTCCCCTGCTCACCGTTCAACGGAATGGTTTTAGTATAGCCCGCAGTTCCCCAAGTCTAGGTAACTTAATGGTACATCAGTAACTTAGTGGTGACTAAGTGGTAATGCTTCATAAACTTAGTTATCCTTCTAAAATTTATTTTTTAGAGTCCATTGACAAAAATTACGAAACGATTTGGCACGAGACCTCATCAAGTCTACCTGTGGTCAAAGACGAACCGAGCTTGTTCGATGAACTTGCTGAAACTGTTCCTGCTTCTTCAGATCATAGCGACAAGTTGATTCCTGGGAACACTGGTAAGTGAAACATGTGATCGAATGATATATGTGATAGGATTTGGGGATTCTTCGATGATTGAAATTTTGATTCTTTCCTCAACACTAATAAGTGCATTGTGTCAGGTCCTCAAAGTATCCCTGTGAATTTTTTGACGGAATTGTTCGTATTTGGATTCGTATTTTTAGATCCTGCACCTAATCCAGAGAAGCCAAGAATGGAAAATTTATCCGATCGGAATAACGAACGTAACAGAATTGAGCTTGAGAGCTCTGTTGTCAAAGATGAGCCGAGTGTGATAGAAGAATCGGCAAGCACATTTTCTGCTCGTTCAGATCATAGCGACAATTTTACTCATGGGAACGCTGGCCAGTTAACTCCAGCGTTGGAGCGAAGACCGCACAGACAGACGGGTTTGACAAAGCCTCGGACATCATCGAATTCGGCCATCAATCTCGATCACCTCTACCAACCCGAAGGCGTGATGAAAGAATTGACGAGCACATTTCCCGGTCCTTCAGATCATGGCAACTATGTGACTCTTTCGAACAATGGTGAGTGTATTTTGAAAAGTGACACACCCTAGCACCGGAAATTTTTGCATTTGTATTCACATTCAAGCTTTGAATGTTTACATAAATTTATATTCACATTCAAGCGTTGAATGTGTCTCTGAATTAAGATTTTGAGATAAGTTTCTCTGAAAATAACGAAGAAATTAGTACGGAATTGATTGTTCTTGTGTCTCGAATTTTAACGAAAAATTCTTTTATCAGGTTCTGGAATCACGCTCTACCTTAAATTATAATACTTGTTCTGAATTAAGGTTACATTCCGGAGAGCGAAGATGGCCAAATAATGTCTGGACCCCGCAAAAAGAGGCGTTCAACGGTTAACTTTTAAAATGTTGTATTGTAAAATAATATTACTACTTTATAGGTAAAATTTGACGAAGAAATCCACACAACAAATAGATGGACTAGAAGCAAAGAGTTAGGCCGATTTTTTGACGTTCTTCTGGAAAATGGACAAGAGACAGACTACGTCGTGTGTAAAGTAAATGATTGTCGTGCAATTTGTGCAATGCGTAGTCCCAGCAGTTTGAGGTTGTATATTGTTTATTGCAATGAGAATAGTAATAAGAACTTTCTGCAGGTATCACATTGAACACGTCCATAACATCGCTTCTCGCTCTGACGTCATCAAAGGTATGATCGATAGCGCAAATTTTTTGAAACTAAAAACTTAAACTTGGCATAAAGGCGAACATTGAAAATAATCCCCACGCCTTCGAGTTAAGTGAATTCTATAAATGTGTATAATATATTCCGCCGTTTTTTATCGGAAATTCAAACCACATTTTTTAGCGAAATTCAAACCACAATTAAAATGCCGTAGATAAGATTTCCGCGTAGGCAAATGGCGATTTGAATTTGCGCCAAAACATAATTGCATGCCAAAGGGGTTAAAATGGGCCGCCGAAAGTTTTTAATCAAGGGGATTACTCGGCAGGGGTCTCCTCTAGAGATTGGTAAAAAAATTTGAGTGGGGCCTTATTAGAGTAAAAATTTTCAGTCAACACTTTTCCCTAGTAGAGGAGGCTCTGTTCAGCATCAGGAAAAGAGGCTCCTCCAATAGGGAAAAGTGTTGACTGTGAAAATTTTTACTCTAATAAGGCCCCACTCAAATTTTTTTACCAATCTCTAGAGGAGACGCCTGCCGAGTAATACTCCTCATTAAAAATTTTCAGCGGCCCCTTTTAACCCCTTTGGCATGCAATTATGTTTTGGCGCAAATTCAAATCGCCATTTGCCTACGCGGAACTCTTATCTACGGCATTTTATCATGAAATTTTATAAATGCATTCTTTTTCATTGTGTTGAACTAAATTTAGTGCAAATGTTTAATCTCGACCATGATTACTGCGTAAGCCCGGTGATTCCGCACGGACTCCGGAGCGAGGATCCCCCGATGGGCGGGCAACCCTCTCTGGATGGAGGACCAGCAAACGACACTGGACAAAGAAGCCCCAAACGAAAGAAGCGCCGAGCGCACAACGGCTGCCACGCAATGGAAACACAGGTAAGCCTTTTTTAAACAGTCGAAAGTGGGGTCGTAAGTCACGTAAAATTGCACCTTTCTCAACTTTTTAGGCCTATTTCGTCTTCCCTGAAAGTTTGCACCCGCCATTCCATTCGATGCGAAAACTCTGTGAGCAATCTGATGTCCTCATTCAACGGGCGGTCGAGTATTTTGAGGTATGTATTTGTTTTTGGGGTTTTGGGCAGTTGCCTGGGGCAACCTGCCCTTAGGGGAGCGCCCCTAAGACCGCTCCCCTAGTTTTTTTGGCCTGATTTTTCCAGGATTAAAAAGATTGATTTTTAAATAATTTTAGGTAAACAACTGCTTCGGTTACCCTCGCGCAACGCCAGTGAGTATCGTCTCAAAAATCCTGGGTCTCGACCCAGTGACTGTGAAACATGCCGGTGAGCGAGCAAAAGGGAAGGAAGCGTCGGAACCAACCCTGCCTGTCTGCAGCCTAGAGATGAAGAAGAAAAAGAGGACAAGAAAGCAACGGCGCCAAGACGCTGATTATTCGTGAACGTAAAATTTTTATAATTTTATTGTATTTTTGTAATGTTTTTTGTCTGTAATAAAATTTTTAATAAATTTGTTCCCCATAGTTGCCCAAAATCATGCATAATGCATCCCGAAACACCTTCGATCTGTCGCAGATATTCTCTGCATGCGCAAAATATTTATAAATGTGTGGCTAAATTTGCATTCACATTCAACGATTGAATGTGTGGCCAAATTTGCATTCACATTCAACGATTGAATGTGTGGCTAAATTTGTATTCACATTCAACGATTGAATGTGTGGCCAAATTTGCATTCACATTCAACGATTGAATGTGTGGCTAAATTTGTATTCACATTCAACGATTGAATGTGTGGCTAAATTTGTATTCACATTCAAGCGTTGAATGTGTGGCTAAATTTGTAATCACATTCAACGATTGAAGCGTCGGAACTAACCTGCCTGTACTGCAGCCTTAAGATTTAAGGGAGTAAATTTGATCACACAAGAAAGAACGTGTGGCCAAGACGCTGATTAAATTCGTGAACGTTAAAATTTTTATAATTTTATTTAAATTGATTGAATGTTTTTTGTATTAATTTAACGATTTTTGGCTAAATTTGTTTTCCCCATTAGTTGGCTAAATCATGTAATTTACATTCCGAAACACCTTCGAAACTGTCGGGAAAGATTAAATTTAACTTTAATTTTGGCAAAATTAAATTCGATTAAATGTGTGGCTAAATTTGCATTCACATTCAACGATTGAATGTGTGGCCAAATTTGTATTCACATTCAACGATTGAATGTGTGGCTAAATTTGTATTCACATTCAACGATTGAATGTGTGGCTAAATTTGTATTCACATTCAACGATTGAATGTGTGGCTAAATTTGTATTCACATTCAACGATTGAATGTGTGGCTAAATTTGCATTCACATTCATCTGTTGAATGTGTCTCTAAATATATATCCAGATATATATTTGGATTTTTAGATTCCATTTACAAAAATAACGATACGATTGAACCAGACACCTCGTCAAGTCTACTTGTGATCAAAGAAGAACCGAGCTCGTTCAATGAATTGGCTGCGACCTCTTAAGCCTAGACTAATGAATTGAATATTTGAATTGAATATTTCTGTGTGATAAAGCTCTGTCGGCCATTTTTTCTCTTAAGCCTAGACTACCATCCGTTTTCAAGTCTAGGCTTCAATCCAAAAAATTTCGCATTTCAGAGTCCGTTGCGCCATCCCATAAGTCCAAAAATTCCAAGTTTAAAGCGATGAAAATATGGCTTGTCACAAAATTACGTTTGAATTGGCGCCACTTTGCATTTTTTTGGCGCCTTTTCCTGACTTATAATATAAAGAATGAGATACTAATTCGAGCCAAGATTTTTACGTTGTATTTGTTAAGATTTGTGAAATAATATTGTGTTAAAATTCAGAGCAACGATCAAACTATCGGCTCATTCGGCTGATATTGAGCGTCTGAAGCCCTCAAGATAAAATTAAATTTAGACGTGTTTTCAGTGCAGATTTTACTTGTAATTTTGTGATTTTACATTTTAGGTATCATTATTCGACCAATCTCGGTGTAAATAATTAATCGCGTTTAACTCATTCAAGAAAGCTTGAATAAAAGTAAAGTTAAAAAGCTACTGATTCTTATTTTTAGATCCATGCAGCGGAAACTTGATAAGGACAGGTACAATGACAAGGTACAACGTCCTACAACGTCACGTCACGTTCCTGTGAGGATATTATCGAAGAAAACGGCGTATAATATCCAAAACGAACCGAGCCGGAACGAAGGATTGGAAACTACTGCACATCAAGGTATGAATTGAAAAATCTGAGCCTTTGACTGTCTTGAAAGTCTGAGACTCTTGGGAACATTGGTAAGTAAAATATTTCACGGCGCTAGGTGATTTTGATTTGCTTAGCCTTGTAGCTTATAAGGAAAACTTCTTTAAGGAAACCTTTTTCGCTAAACTTCTATAATTTGATTTTTAGAGTCCATTGACAAAAATAACGAAACGATTTGGCATGAGACCTCATCAAGTCTACCTGTGGTCAAAGACGAACCGAGCTTGTTCGATGAACTGGCTGAAACTATTCCCATCTCTTCGGATCATAGTGGCTATTTGAATTTTGGGAACGTTGGTAAGTGAAATATGTGTTCGTGCTAAGATTTGCTGATTCTTTAAGAGTTCTGGCATCATTTTGTTAGGGGTCCATAATCCAAGAAATTTTCTCTGCAAAAGGAATTATCCTGCAAGAATTAATCTTCAAATATTAAGGTCCTTCAACACCACGTTCTAAGCCAGAAAACCTGAGAATCAATAATTTATCCGATCAGAGTAACGAAAGAACTGAGCATGAGAACCTCGTTGTCAAAGATGAACCTCGCTTGATAGAAGAAAAGGATGCAACATCTCCTTGCCGTTCAAATGATAACGATCTACAGACTTCTTCAAGCACTGGTGAGAGAATTTTTATGTCTGGTCACTTCCGTCGCCTGAATTACACTTAATGGCTTAGGCTCTATTTTTGAAAAATTTCCTGCAAGAAATAACCTTCGAATATTTAGGTCCTTAAACACCACGTTCTAAGCCAGAAAACCTGAGAATCAAAAATAAGCCGAATAACGAAAACAATATGAGGACTGAGCCTAAGAACTCATCTTTCATAGTTTTCTGAAACTAATGTTAGTTTCTAAAACTAACCGATAGTTTTTCAACTAATGTTAGTTTTTTTAAACAAATTAATTAAGCGTTTTTATGGATTGTGACTTTAACATATATTCACATTCAAGCGTTGAATGTGTCTCTAAATTTATATTCACATTCAGCGCTTGAATGTGTCCCCTAAATATATATTCACATTCAACAAGGGTGGACCTTAGGCGCCTGGACGTCTCTCTATACTTAACTACAGTGGCCACACTATTTCGTACATTATACACAACAACAGGCACAAAGGAGCTAGTGATGAAATCACGAATCATCATAGGCAAAAATCGGTCCGCCGGACCGATTTTTGTCTATGCTGCAGAACAAAGGAAGCATATTCACTGTGTAAAAGATAGCCATTGATTTTTTATTTCATTGTGTATGTCTACGAAATAGTGTGGCCGCTGTAGTTAAAGTATTGAGGTCAGAATATTCACATTCAAGCGTTGAATGTGTCTCTAAATATATATTCACATTCAAGCGTTGAATGTGTCCATGAATTTATATTCACATTCAAGCGTTGAATGTGTCCATGAATTTATATTCACATTCAAGCGTTGAATGTGTCCATGAATTTATATTCACATTCAAGCGTTGAATGTGTCCCCTAAATATATATTCACATTCAAGCGTTGAATGTGTCCCCTAAATATATATTCACATTCAAGCGTTGAATGTGTCTCTGAATTTATATTCACATTCAGCGCTTGAATGTGAATATTCAACCATGAATTTCAGAAACCGCTGCGCCATCACAGAAATCAAAAAGATCGAGAAAGCAGGACTTAGACGACTTGGATCCCGAAGACGACAAAAGCGCCATTAGTTCCATGCAGCGGAAACTTACGTGCTCATGGTGCGGTCAAAGCGATTTTGCCACCTTGGACGATCTCGAAACTCACATCGTGAAACAGCATTTCAGCGTCAAGGCGCTCTACGAATGCTTCTACCCGAAATGTTCTGTAAAGTTTCCTACAGAACTAGCTTGTCTTAAGCATGAGTTTGATGTTCATCTGGTAAGTACCATGGCAGACGCCTATTTTATCTCGACATATTAGTCATATTATTGGTTGAGAATCTGAATAAAACTGTAGTTTTAACTATGAATTTTTAGAACGGACATTTGGCCTCACTGACGTTGAAACAAATGCAGGTAAATAAATTTGCATATGTAATCAGTCACTTTTTTAACTTTTCTTCATAGTGAAAACTATATTTTGCATTGTTCAGAAGAGATATTTCGTCATGCAAAGATTGAAGATCCATAATTGCCTTAACGAGTCCATAAACCTCTCATTTTCCGGATTTCCTGAGTCGAATGGCAACAAGGTACAACGTCCTTCAACGTCACGTCATGTTACTGTGAGGATATTATCGAAGAAAACGGCGTATAATATCCAATATGAACCGAGCCGGAACGAAGGATTGGAAACTACTGCACATCAAGGTATGAATTGAAAAATCTCTGAATCCCTATAGAACTTGGTGAAAAGGGTGGAATTTGTTATTCGATAGCGTTACAATGTCGACTGGCGGTACAGAAGCCATTTCACTTGATTGTTTGCAAGTTGCTGTAGCGAGAGCAATACAGTTGATGATACACAAATGGACGTCGACTGTATTTCAATGGCTAGGAAATTAATTTTAATTGTTGTTTATTTTGACTAATTTTTATTATGACCAGTTATGCGTATTCTGTAATTAATAAAATTTAATTTTTAGAGTTCATTGACAAAAATAACGAAACTATTGAGCCAGAGATCTCCTCAAGCTTACATATGATCAAAGAAGAACCGAGCGTATTCGATGAATTGTCTGAAAGAGTTTCTGTCTCTTCAAATTATAGCGACAAGTTTACTCTTGAAAACGCGGGTAAGTGACATGTCATCTCCGTGTAAATTTCTAGAAGGTTTTGTTCATCAAGAATTAATCTTCAAATATTAAGGTCCTTCAACACCACGTTCTAAGCCAGAAAACCTGAGAATCAGAAATCAATTTGGCCTTTTAGAATCCTCCACTAAATTTATTCACATTCAAGCGTTGAATGTGTATGAGTATATATTCACATTCAACACTTGAATGTGGGTCGGTATTTGTATTCACAGCGTTGGGTCTATTTTTAAATCGTTAACTGAAACTTGGCCTTTTAGAATCCTCTGCATCATCGTCTAAACTAAAAAGAGCGAGAATGCAAAACATTGCTTATTTCCATGCCGAAAACAACAAAAGAATTGAGCCCGTCGCTGTTGACATTTCTGGCCCTTCAAACCATTGGACAAATTTGAGTACTTCGAACAACGGTATGTGTGCTTGAGATATGTGTCTCTCAAAATGACGTGGAAATTATCAGGGAATTGATTGTTATTGTGTCTCGAATTTTAGCGAAAATTTTTTAAATTCTTTTATAAGGTTCTGGAATCTATTAATATTATAATACTTGTTCTGAATTAAGGTTACATTCCGGAGAGCGAAGATGGTCAAATAATGTCTGGACCCCGCAAAAAGAGGCGATCAACGGTTAACTTTTAAAATGTTGTATTGTAAAATAATGTTACAACTTTATAGGTAAAATTTGACGAAGAAATCCACACAAAAAATCCATGGACTAAAAGCAAGGAATTTCGCCAATTTTTTGACGTTGTTGTGGAAAATGGACATGAGACAGACTACGTCGTGTGTAAAGTAAATGATTGTCGTACCATTTTTCGAAAAGACTCGGGATTGAGGTAGTGTTATTTAGGATTGTGGGTCTATTATGCGTAAAACCGGACAGTTAAGGTTGTTTATTGCGATGAGAATAGTAAGTAATAAGAACTTTCTGCAGGTATCACATTGAACACGTCCATAACATCGCTTCTCGCTCTGACCTCAAGGAAGCTATGATCGATAGTCTCACAGCTTTCATTTTATCGACAAACCAGTCCATATCTATTGTCGAGAACGCAACTTTTTTGTCGTTTCTCGAGTCATTCCGTAGATTGGTGTAAGTACTAAAGTTATAACATTCATTTAACACTAATCGCTAACATTTAGCCTGGACAATAGCGAAAATGAAAGACAAAAGACAGCAAGAGAACTCATTCCTTCGAGAAAAACCATAAACACACGTATTCTTCACCCGTACGCTTCGAAGCGAGCGATGGTTTAATGTAAAAAGGTCTTGGCACAATCTAAGTATTCTTGAGATGATCAGTTATTGTATGTGTGCTTAGTTTTTTTTCATATCGTACTATAATATGTTTGGTGCAATAAAAGAGCATTTATTTGCGGTATATTTTTAATTTGTTCGTTCTATATTCTGTAAAAGGCAGTCTATTATTTTAATGTTTCAATTGTATGTAAAGTAAGATTTTTTTCAATTCAAGGCGTCACTCAAAATCTCATTGGAACAATCGGCTCCTACTGAATTTCTGACTGTCTCAAGGTAATGTTTTATTTTGAAGTTATTTTTCTTAGACGTCTGCAGCCAAATATCTAAGCACGCCGAAATCAGTTAAAAATGAATATTACCTTTTCAGTTTTGCTTTTCAATTATAAAGCTAAATTCGCAGCATTTAAACTTTCTTCTTCGAAAACCCTTAAAAACTAACTATCTTGCTAAATTTGTACTCACATTCAACGTTGAATGTGTGGCTAAATTTGTATTCACATTCAACGATTGAATGTGTGGCTAAATTTGCATTCACATTCAACTGATGAATGTGAATTTGTATTCACATTCAACGACTGAATGTGTGCTAAATTTGTATTCACATTCAACGATTGAATGTGTGCTAAATTTGTATTCACATTCAACTGATGAATGTGACGCTAAATTTGTATTCACATTCAACGATTGAATGTGTGGCTAAATTTGTATTCACATTCAACTGATGAATGTGACGCTATATTTGTATTCACATTCAACGATTGAATGTGTGGCTAAATTTGCATTCACATAAATGTGTCTATGAATTTGTATTCACATTCAACGCTTGAATGTTAATAAATTTACTCAAGTTTTATTTTCTTGTCCTGGATGTAAGGAGCATTGCATTCCCAGTTATATTCAGATTACCGAATTTTCTCTAAAATAAGGCCACCTATAATAAACGGCTCCCATGGAAGGAGAAATTAGTGTAAAAAAGAGACATTTGAGAAAAATCTTTAATAAAGCATCTGGATGGGTATTGAGAAATAGGGCCGGCCCTTATTTCAGAACAAATAGGCTATATTATTAATTTTTAGACCAATGCAGCTGAAACCTGAGTGCTCAAAGTGCGGCCAACGCGATTTTACCTGCCTCGATAATCTCGAAACTCACATTGTGAAACAGCACTTCAGCGACGTTGATACGCTTTACGAATGTTTGTACCCGAATTGTCGATTACGGTTTGCTACAGGACAAGCTTGTCTCAAGCATGAGCTTTATGTCCATCTGGTAGGTCCTCTTAAGACTGATTTCTATATTATTAGATCTTATATTTATATCTTATTTTTTTATAAACTTAAAAATTTTTCTATGTTTGTTTTTTATCATCATTTCAGTTTGTATTTTTCTCCGTAGGAAATGGGATGATGCGAAAATAACGCGCCAACTTAAACGGTCGAAAAATTCTGGGATTTAAGCAGTCTTAATTTTCAACTTTTTATTTTTAGAGTGGAGTTCTGGGCTCAACTACACTTTTAAAGGTAAGCGAATTTGAGCTAAAATTTTTAATAAATTACCATTTCCGTTTAATTTTTTCTTTCAACTTTTGGAATTGCTATTTTAAAGACACATTAGTCTGTATGTTGTAGGATATTGTATGATATTTAATTTTTTAGAGGAGGTATTTCGTCAAGCAGAGGTTGGCGATCCATGATTGCCTGAACCAATCAATAAATGTGACTGAAATATTTTCGGGACATGTTGGACCGAATGCCACCAATTCCGAAAGCCTTACAACGAATAACGATGAAGAGAAGAAAAGTTCAAATACTCACGGCAAAGCCTCACCAAGTCCGACCAACAATCTCGACCCCGTCCACGAATCCATTGTTGCCACCTCATCAATATCTAATCCAAGAATGGAAATTTCTGAGCCGAATAACGAAAACAACATGAGGACTGAGCCTGAGAACTCATCGACGTCTTGTGTTGTGAAAGTCGGACCAAATTTGATCAACGTGATGCTTACACCACTGGATCCTGGAATTTCGAACAATGGTAAGTGAGCTTCAGTAAGGAATCTTCGGGCTTACAATTTTGGTTCGTTCCAGCGAATTGAGATAACAAGCTTTCGTGACTGACCTCTTTACGTCATAGTTTTATGTGTTGCCTAGTCTTGTATCCTAATTAAACTTCTAAAATTGTGAACTGAAAATTAGTAATACTAAAATTGGTAATACTTAAATTAGTAATACTTAAATTAGTAATACTAAAGTTGGTAATACTAAAATTGTAATACTAAAATTGGTAATACTAAAGTTAGTAATACTAAAGTTAGTAATACTAAAGTTAGTAATACTAAAATTGGTAATACTAAAGTTAGTAATACTAAAGTTAGTAATACTAAAATATAAAACACATTTGAGTTGCTCACATTCAAACACATTTGAGTTGCTCACATTCAAACACATTTGAGTTGCTCACATTCAAACACATTTGAGTTGCTCACATTCAAACACATTTGAGTTGCTCACATTCAAACACATTCGAGTTGCTCACATTCAAACACATTCGAGTTGCTCACATTCAAACACATTTGTGTACTCACATAGCGAAAACAACTTAATGTCCATTTTTGGATTAAAAAAACAAACACATTTGAGTTGCTCTGTAATACTAAAGTTAGTAATACTAAAGTTAGTAATACTAAAATATAAAACACATTTGAGTTGCTCACATTCAAACACATTTGAGTTGCTCACATTCAAACACATTTGAGTTGCTCACATTCAAACACATTTGAGTTGCTCACATTCAAACACATTTGAGTTGCTCACATTCAAACACATTTGAGTTGCTCACATTCAAACACATTTGAGTTGCTCACATTCAAACACATTTGTGTACTCACATAGCGAAAACAACTTAATGTCCATTTTTGGATTAAAAAAACAAACACATTTGAGTTGCTCTGTAATACTAAAGTTAGTAATACTAAAGTTAGTAATACTAAAATATAAAACACATTTGAGTTGCTCACATTCAAACACATTTGAGTTGCTCACATTCAAACACATTTGAGTTGCTCACATTCAAACACATTTGAGTTGCTCACATTCAAACACATTTGAGTTGCTCACATTCAAACACATTTGAGTTGCTCACATTCAAACACATTTGAGTTGCTCACATTCAAACACATTTGAGTTGCTCACATTCAAACACATTTGAGTTGCTCACATTCAAACACATTTGAGTTGCTCACATTCAAACACATTTGAGTTGCTCACATTCAAACACATTTGAGTTGCTCACATTCAAACACATTTGTGTACTCACATAGCGAAAACAACTTAATGTCCATTTTTGGATAAAAAAACAAACACATTTGAGTTGCTCTGTAATACTAAAGTTAGTAATACTAAAGTTAGTAATACTAAAATATAAAACACATTTGAGTTGCTCACATTCAAACACATTTGAGTTGCTCACATTCAAACACATTTGAGTTGCTCACATTCAAACACATTTGAGTTGCTCACATTCAAACACATTTGAGTTGCTCACATTCAAACACATTTGAGTTGCTCACATTCAAACACATTTGAGTTGCTCACATTCAAACACATTTGAGTTGCTCACATTCAAACACATTTGAGTTGCTCACATTCAAACACATTTGTGTACTCACATAGCGAAAACAACTTAATGTCCATTTTTGGATTAAAAAAACAAACACATTTGAGTTGCTCTGTAATACTAAAGTTAGTAATACTAAAGTTGGTAATACTAAAATTGGTAATACTAAAGTTAGTAATACTAAAGTTAGTAATACTAAAATATAAAACACATTTGAGTTGCTCACATTCAAACACATTTGAGTTGCTCACATTCAAACACATTTGAGTTGCTCACATTCAAACACATTTGAGTTGCTCACATTCAAACACATTTGAGTTGCTCACATTCAAACACATTTGAGTTGCTCACATTCAAACACATTTGAGTTGCTCACATTCAAACACATTTGAGTTGCTCACATTCAAACACATTTGAGTTGCTCACATTCAAACACATTTGAGTTGCTCACATTCAAACACATTTGAGTTGCTCACATTCAAACACATTTGAGTTGCTCACATTCAAACACATTTGAGTTGCTCACATTCAAACACATTTGAGTTGCTCACATTCAAACACATTTGAGTTGCTCACATTCAAACACATTTGTGTACTCACATAGCGAAAACAACTTAATGTCCATTTTTGGATTAAAAAAACAAACACATTTGAGTTGCTCTGTAATACTAAAGTTAGTAATACTAAAGTTGGTAATACTAAAATTGGTAATACTAAAGTTAGTAATACTAAAATTAGTAATACTAAAATTGGTAATACTAAAATTGGTAATACTAAAATTGGTAATACTAAAATTGGTAATACTAAAGTTAGTAATACTAAAGTTAGTAATACTAAAGTTGGTAGTACTAAAATTAGTAATACTAAAAATGTGTACATAAATTTGTATTCACATTCAATAGTTGAATGTGTCTATGAAATTATATTTAACATTTAACGCTGAGTGTTGTAACTAACTAACATAAATTTTAACATTGACATTCATATTGTGTATTTAATCCTTACCTCTTTAAAGTGTAAATTCACCCGAAGGGTTTATATACCTGGTCATCATTTTGTTGGGAGTCCATGATTTAATGAACTCTTGTAAAATAGATGGAGTTGTTTATTGAAAATTTACCTTCGAATATTTAGGTCTTTCTAATGAGCATGAGAACTTCGTAGTCAAAGATGAACCTCGCTTGATAGAAGAAATGAATGCAATACTGCCGTGCCATGCAAATGATAACATTCCGGAGAGCGAATATGGCCAAAGAACATCTGTCCCCAGCATAAACAGGCGATCAACGGTTAACATAAAAAGTTGTTTTATAAAATAACGTTATAACTTTATAGCTGACATTTGACGCAGACATCCACACAACAAAGCCATGGACCAGAAGCAAGAAGTTTGGGCAATTTTTTGACATTCTTCTGGAAAATGGACAAGAGACAGACGACATGGTATGCAAAGTGATCGATTGTAGGACTATTATGCGTAGTCCCAGCAGTTTGAGGTTGTATATTGTTTATTGCGATGAGAATAGTAATAAGGATTTTCTGCAGGTATCACATTGAACACGTCCATAACATTGCTTCTTTCTCTGACCTCAACGAAGCTATGATCGATAGTACATCCGATTTCGGCGAACGAACTGAGCCTCAGACCTTATCGAGATCGGCGGTTTACAAAATGATTGACCAATCTATTTTGGCACTTCTTCAGGAAGACAATCGGCAATCAACACGTGATTTGGCAGAACAGCTTAGCTGTCATCCTTCTACAGTGAAAGACCATTTGAAAGCTCTTGGCTATACGAAAAAGGATGGTGCTTGGATACCGGATCACCTGAAGGATGTCGAGAAATGTCAGCGAATACATCAGCGTAAGTCCTTTTTACCACGGCTAGTCAGTGGTGATGAAAAGTGGATTGAAAGGATGAAAAGTGATTTCACATAGTTGGAAAGAGTGACAGTTCCGCTTATCAAATTCAGTTATTGCTACTTTAGTGCTTTATTTTGATACTTTCCGTTGAAAAATTTCCTCTTACTGCACTAAGTGTTAAAGTAATAGTTGTGACAGATATTATTATTTTTTCTTTAGGTAAAACATTAGTAATTAATATTTATTAATATGACTAGCTTTATCTTTAGCTCAGCTCCATCAGAGAGATTATTCCATTTTAGGGTACACTTCGCTATCGCCAAAATCTATAAAACTGCGAAAACAAAATTTCTCTTATCTGAATGATGAAGATGGGAAACGGGTTGAGCCTCAGACCTCCTGCACAGGTGCTAACACTCTGAGGTACTCTGAGAATATCTCTTCAGAAAGAGCTGAGCATGAGAACTCCGTTGTCAAAGACGAACCGAGTTTGATCGACGAACTGTCTGCAGCAATTCCTGTCACTTCAAACCATAGCGACAAATTGACTCTTGAGAATGCTGGTAAGTGATTGGATTTGGGGCTTCTTCATAATTTGACCTTTATTGAAATCCGTGTCTTCTTTGAAGGTTGGAATTTTCGTTAACAAGTGCAATTTGTTATTATTTAGTCAGATTCTCTTAGGTATTTTTTCTGAATGAATTGCTCATTTTCACGTTTAGAACCCTCTGCAAGTGCGACGGACGAATTGACCATCTCATATTCTGCATTTTCTGATCATGACTATTTGAGTTTTTCGAACACCGGTGAGTGAATTTTTAATGTTTGGATTTGCTCTCCTGTCGACAAAATCCAGTAGTGAAAAAGAGTAAAATTTGGTGTTTCAGAATCCGCTGCCGAACCACCTCAGCCAAAAAGACCGAGAACAGAAATCTCGCCTAGGACCTCATCAAGCCCATCTCTGATCAAAGACGAACCGAGTTTGATCGACGAACTGTCTGCAGCAATTCCTGTCACTTCAAATCCTAATGTCTCTTTGACGACATCAAATAGTGGTGAGTTAGTTTGAAAGTCACTTATAACTAAATTGAAGTTTTTGTTGTATACATATTATATGTATAAAACACATTTGAGTTGCTCACATTCAAACACATTTGAGTTGCTCACATTCAAACACATTTGAGTTGCTCACATTCAAACACATTTGAGTTGCTCACATTCAAACACATTTGAGTTGCTCACATTCAAACACATTTGAGTTGCTCACATTCAAACACATTTGAGTTGCTCACATTCAAACACATTTGAGTTGCTCACATTCAAACACATTTGAGTTGCTCACATTCAAACACATTTGAGTTGCTCACATTCAAACACATTTGAGTTGCTCACATTCAAACACATTTGAGTTGCTCACATTCAAACACATTTGAGTTGCTCACATTCAAACACATTTGAGTTGCTCACATTCAAACACATTTGAGTTGCTCACATTCAAACACATTTGAGTTGCTCACATTCAAACACATTTGAGTTGCTCACATTCAAACACATTTGAGTTGCTCACATTCAAACACATTTGAGTTGCTCACATTCAAACACATTTGAGTACTCACATAGCGAAAACAACTTAATGTCCATTTTTGGATCCAACAATTTTTGGTCCAACATTGGAGTACTCACATGCAAACAAAAAACATTCAAACATAAAACTATAAACTAAAACAAACTCAAATAAACTAAATTTTATAGCATTGTCCATAAAAATAAATATTTGAATATTTAGAACCCACTGCATCACGTAAGCCAGAAAAACAGAGATTGGTGAATTTACCCCATCGCAATAACGAACACAGGAGATCTGAGACTGGAAACTGCGTTGTGAAAGACGAACCAAGCTTGATCGACGAATTGGCTGTAACAATTCCGTCACCTTCAAATTATCGCACCTCAAATGAACAACGAGCAAATAGCGAAGGTGTTAACCCTATGAGGAACTCTGAGAATATATCTACAGAAAAAGCTGAGCATGAGAACTCAGTTGTCAAAGACGAACCGAGTTTGATCGATGAATTGGCTGCGATGATTCCTGCGCCTTCAAATTTTGATGACTGTTTGATTCGTTCGAACAATGGTATGTGCGTTTTGAGTGAAAGTGACTTATGAGTAAATTGAAAGTTTGGATAGTTTCTTAGATACTATTATTGTTTTGAGGCTTGACTTCCGTAGGGAATCCCACGGAGCTAGTATAATATATATTAGTTACCCCCTAAATTTTATCTCAAAATAAATTTTGACCGGTCACCCGCGAAATGGCTTAAATAACCAATTAGTGATTGCAATCAAGCTGTAATTGTTTTGTTTAGATTTGATATCGTCAAATGCAAAAAAGTCGAGAAAACAGAATCTGGACGATGTGGACGACGAAGATGACAGAGATCGTCTTTTTACAAAGGTAAATTCGCTAATAAGTTATTTGTTTTGCTGATTTAGTAATAATTTCGTATCCCGCATAAAAATACCATATTTGGGTCAAAACGTTATTATGTATGTTTATAAAATACTGCTTTTTACCAAATGTCACATCGATAAAACAACAGAAATTTCGAATTCTACGCAAAAATTACCCCTAGAGGATATTTTTGCTCATCTATAATACGCAATTTTTAAATCTGTTTGTCCCAAAATGTTTTATTGTACCTACAAACGTTTTGGAAAAACACAACGGTAATGGGCCGGCTAATGATGTTATCAAAAAGTTGGTCAACAATTTTATTGTTATATTCACTTGTTGTCACTTCAGGACCTACAAATAGTGTCGGTGCTATGCCCCGGCGAGACATATGACTCAAGGCGCAACTTGACGGGTGTTGCTAAGACTTTCCACGAACAGAAAATGCGCGAGATCGAGATAAAAAGCAACTTCGAGATAATAAAAAGCAACATCATTGTACCGAAACACAGAAAAGATCCGAACGTGACAACGCCATCCGAACGCGACAACGTCAGAGAGGGACATCGCAGAAAGCGACCGACCATCACAACTCCATCCGTCAGACAGGCTATGATCAAAGCCAGCAACGAAGGACTTTCACTGAAGCAGATTGCCAAAATTTTTGAAACAAGAATAAGAGCAGTGAGGAGGATATTGAAGAGGTGGAATACCGAAGGCACTACAGCGAACAAGCCAAATACGGGACGAAAGCGAAAGTACAACGAAACTATCGAACAGTTTGCCGTCAATATGATCAAAGATGACCCATCTAAAACGGCGACTGACATCGTATCCGAAATCCAGAAAAAATTTAATCTAACCATTTCACTTTTCACCATCCAAAAAATTCTTAGACGGTACAACTCCTCACAGTTTGTTGCATCGAAGAAGTTGCCGCAGACTAAACCTAAGCCTTCTTGAGATGAATCATCATTGTATAGAATGTATGCATACTGTTACCATATAACTTTTTACTTTGTTGATATAAAATGCATTGAATTTGTGGCATATTTAAAATTTGTGGAACAAACATGAAAGAAAAAATTGACCCATAATGAAACTTTACCAAAACTTGGGCAAGATTAGTGTAAATAATACATGGTGAGTAAAAATAAATAAAAACATGACACGAACATTTCACCACGATTCGTTTCATCCCCGGGGCCATAACTTGGGACCCCGAGTAATTCGTTATACTATACCTCAGTATCAAAAGTTGAAAGGCGATACGCCGCGAACTCTGAAGGATAATTATTTTCTTAACCTACTCGACGCGTTCCTTTTATAGAGAACCACTCAAGAAAAACACCGTCGCTATGTTTTTCTTATAGTTTAAGGAATGTGGAATTTCACACCTTAGGAAATATATAATTTTGATTAGCCAGTTTTTTGCCGAATTTTTATTAAATTTGGCAAACAAATATTGTCGATCATATTTACAAATATATACCCGGCCCAGCCCGATTGCGATTTCAATCTCACATCATCCCTCTCGATTCGATGAAGCAAAGCTCCTCTCTCTTCATTTGTGATGTTATGCATTTGTTATCAGAATGCCAAAAGTTCGTCAGCCCATTTGAAATCATATTTCGGTCTAAAGAAATTTTACCAACAGCTTTATTTCAGTCAAATTACTCTTTGTTAATTGTTTTACTATGCCTTGGATTTTCCATATATTTATTATTGAATGTGACGCCATATTTTAATTCACATTCAATCGTTGAATGTGTCTATGAAGTCGTATTCACATTCAACGCTTGAATGTGACACTAGATTTATATTCACATTCAAGCGTTGAATGTGTCTCTCAAAAACTATAATACACTGAATTGAAAGAATATTATCCGGTCCTTATTTTAAAATAAATATGTTATCTTAATTTTTTATTTTTAGACCAATGCAGCTAAAACCTGAGTGCGCAAAGTGCGGCCAACGCGACTTTGCCAGCCTCAACAATCTCGAAACTCACATTGTGAAAGAGCACTTTAACGACTTTGAAACGCTTTACGAATGTTGGCACCCGAAATGTCGACAACGGTTTCCTACAGAACAAGCTTGTCTCAAGCATGAGCTTTATGTCCATCTGGTTTTTTAATTGAATTTTTGAACTAAATCTTGATTTTTAACCTTGTATGTTTAGGATGGTGTGACTAGCAAGGTGTATGTGAAATCAGTCGTACTTATGAAGGTAAGCGATTTTGCAGATCAATTTTTCGATTCCAATTCTTTAGCGCAAAAAATTTGCAATATTAGTCTTGACTTTCCTTCCAATCGTTCGTTTTGTTATTTTAAGATGATCAAATTTGACAGAATTCCATGATCCCAGATCAGATCATGATTAATTTTTTTAGAGGAGGTATTTCGTCAAACGGAGATTGGCCATCCATGACTGTCTGAACCAATCAGTAATGTTTTCGGTACCTGCTAAGCCGATTGTCAACAATTCCGAACGTCTTACAACAAATGACGATGAAACGAAGAAAAGAGCAAAGCATCAGACCTCATCGAGCCAGGACAATCTCATCTCCATCAACGAATCCATAGAGGCAGTCGTCGCTAAGCTACAAGAACCTAAGTCACGACAACCGAGTTTGGAAAATTCTGGAATGAATGACGCACGAAACAGAATAAATGAGCGCGAGAACAGTTTGGTTACAGCAGCTCCTGCGCCCTCAAACGATGGTAAGTACTTTTTTTATTACTCTAGTCCCTGTTATGGGAGTTGTGTAATATGGAGCTCGTGATTCTGTAATCATAACTTTATTCTTTGATAGGATTGACTAAACTAATTAAGTAAAACTTATTTCAGAGTCTGGTAAAAACAATGAAATGATTGAGCCTGTGACCTCATCAAGCCCATTTATGGTCAAAGAGGAGCCGAGTTTGATGGATGAATTGGCTGCAGATATTCCTGTTTCCCCTAATAGTAGCCACAATGTGTATCTTGGGAGCACTGGTGAGCTAAATATGTGATAAAATTTAGGGTTTCGAAATTTTTTGCGATCTTTCGTATTAACACTGATAACTGAAACGTGTCATCATTTAGCTAAGGAGTAACTGTAAATTTTTGGAACGAAGTGATCAGAAAAATTTTATACTCGAACTTTAGAGCTATCTGCACCTAATCCAGAAAAATCGAGAATGACAAATGTATCCGATCGCAGTAACGAACAGAAAAGAACTGAGAATGAGAATTCCGTTGTCAAAGATGAACCGAGCGCGATGGAAGAATTGACCAGCACATTTCCTATTCTTTCGGATCATGACTATTTCAGTAATTCAAACACAGGTGTGTGAACTTTTTAATGTTTGGTTTTTCCGTCGAGTATATCCAGTAGTAAAATTTTTTTGCACTTACGTCTGAAGTATAATTATATTCCAATACATTTGGTATATCTCTGAAGTAAAATTTGGTTTTTCAGGATCCGCTGCCGCGTCACATCAGGCAAAAAAATCGAGAACAGAAATCTCGCCACAAACCTCATCAAAATCGTATATGATCAAAGATGAACCGAATTTGATCGATGAACTTGCTGCATCTATTCCTGGTTGTTCAAATCATAGCGACATGTTGACTCTTGAGAATGCTGATAAAATAACATCAGCGTTGGAGCGAAAACAGAGACAGCAGAATTTGACAAAGCCTAAGAAAACGGCCATCATTCTCGGCCGCCTCTACCAACCGAAAGGAGTGACGTGCTCTATTTCTGCCAGCTCATCAATATCTAATCCAAGAATGGAAATTTCTGAGCCGAACAACGAAAACAACATGAGGACTGAGCCTGAGAACTCATCGACTTCTTGTGTTGTGAAAGTCGGACCAAATTTGATCAACGTGATGCTTACACCACTGGATCCTGGAATTTCGAACAATGGTAAGTGAGCTTCAGTAAGGAATCTTCGGGCTTACAATTTTGGTTCGTTCCATCGAATTGAGATAACAAGCTTTCGTGACTGACCTCTTTACGTCATAGTTTTATGTGTTGCCTAGTCTTGTATCCTAATTAAACTTCTAAAATTGTGAACTGAAAATTAGTAATACTAAAATTGGTAATACTTAAATTAGTAATACTTAAATTAGTAATACTAAAGTTGGTAATACTAAAATTGGTAATACTAAAATTGGTAATACTAAAGTTAGTAATACTAAAGTTAGTAATACTAAAGTTAGTAATACTAAAATATAAAACACATTTGAGTTGCTCACATTCAAACACATTTGAGTTGCTCACATTCAAACACATTTGAGTTGCTCACATTCAAACACATTTGAGTTGCTCACATTCAAACACATTTGAGTTGCTCACATTCAAACACATTTGAGTGGCTCACATTCAAACACATTTGAGTGGCTCACATTCAAACACATTTGAGTTGCTCACATTCAAACACATTTTTGAGTGGCTCACATTCAAACACATTTGAGTGGCTCACATTCAAACACATTTGAATACTCACAAAAAAAAACGCGAAAACAACTTAATGTCCATTTTTGGATCCAACATTTTTTGGATTCAACAATTTTTGGTCCAACATTGGAGTACTCACATGCAAACAAAAAACATTCAAACATAAAACTATAAACTAAAACAAACTCAAATAAACTAAATTTTATAGCATTGTCCATAAAAATAAATATTTGAATATTTAGAACCCACTGCATCACGTAAGCCAGAAAAACAGAGATTGGTGAATTTACCCCATCGCAATAACGAACACAGGAGATCTGAGACTGGAAACTGCGTTGTGAAAGACGAACCAAGCTTGATCGACGAATTGGCTGTAACAATTCCGTCACCTTCAAATTATCGCACCTCAAATGAACAACGAGCAAATAGCGAAGGTGTTAACCCTATGAGGAACTCTGAGAATATATCTACAGAAAAAGCTGAGCATGAGAACTCAGTTGTCAAAGACGAACCGAGTTTGATCGATGAATTGGCTGCGATGATTCCTGCGCCTTCAAATTTTGATGACTGTTTGATTCGTTCGAACAATGGTATGTGTGTTTTGAGTGAAAGTGACTTATGAGTAAATTGAAAGTTTGGATAGTTTCCTGGATACTATTAATGTTTTGAGGCTTGACTCCCGTAGGGAATCCCACGGAGCTAGTATAATATATATTAGTTACCCCCTAAATTTTTTCTCAAAATAAATTTTGACCGGTCACCCGCGAAATGGCTTAAATAACCAATTAGTGATTGCAATCAAGCTGTAATTGTTTTGTTTAGATTTGATATCGTCAAATGGAAAAAAGTCGAGAAAGCAGAATCTGGACGATGTGGATGACAAAGATGACGGAGTTCTTTTCTCGAATTCTAATATAATAAAAAACAACATTATACCGAAACAAAGAAAGGAACGGAACACAGTCACAACTCCATCCGTCAGACGAACTATCATCAAGGCCAGCGACGAAGGACTTTCACTCGAGCAGATTTCCAAAATTTTTGATACAAATATGGTGACGGTGAGGAGGATATTGAAGAGGTGGAAGACCGAAGGCATCGTAGAGAACAAGCCAAAATCGGGACGTCCACGAACCAAGGAAACGGTCGAACATTTTATCGTCAATATTGTCAAAGAGGATCCAGCTAAAACGGCGCGCGACATCGTATCCGAAATACGGAAAAAATTCGACCTAACCATTTCACATAACACCGTCCTAAAAATTCTTAAACGGTACAAATCCTCACAGTTTGTTACATTAAAGAAGCCTAAGCCTTCTTGAGATGAATCATCATTGTATAGAATGTATGCATACTATTATCATATCACTTTTTTCTTTGTTGACATAAGTGCATTGAATTTGTGGCATATTTAAAATTTGTGGAATAAATTTGAAGAAAAAATCATACCTACAGTCGTCCCTCTCTAATCCGACCCTATCCGTTTTAGCCGAAAAGGGTCGGATTAGAGAGGGTGACGGATTAGAGAGGGTCGGATTAGAGAGGGAATTTCCATACAAAAAAATCCATCTCGGCCAAAATGGGTCGGATTAGAGAGGGTGATCCCAAAAATGGTAAAAATACACAAATTTTTTAGTATGAATAAAACCTAGCTAGATCGACTATTTAAGTCGTAAATAAGCGTTCTAGATGGGTCCCATTTAACTTTAAAAAATTCCCATTTTTTTTAGTTAACCCTTCAATGCCCGACCGTGGAATTTTGCTGATTTCCCCAAAAATTGCTGATTTCAAACCCCAAAAATTCCAATTTTTGAGGTTCGAAAATCGGGTTTTTTCGAAAATCCATGATACCCCTCTAGGGGTCAAAAAATTGGCCAAAAATTACTCCAAAGTATATAAATACGCCTCTAATCCGGCACCATTTGGCCGGAGCGGAGAAGTAAGAGAGGATGAAAATCAAAAATAATGCAAAAATGGTTAAAAAACACACAAATGTCTGCGAAATTTTGAGAAAAATTTGAAATTTAGAAAAAAATTTTGCTTGAAAATTTGAATTTTGGATGTGAAATTCAAAAATTTTCTCCGGCCGCCGCCAATGGCGGCGGCCGGAGAAAATTTCTGAAAAACAAAAGGGGGACCCTTTTGTCTTTTTTCTGCCCTGACCCCCAAAATGGGTCGGATTAGAGAATTTGGGTCGGATTAGAGAGGGAATTTCCATACAAAAAAATCCGTCTCGGCCAAAATGGGTCGGATTAGGGAGGGTGACGGATTAGAGAGGGTCGGATTAGAGAGGGACGACTGTATAAACAAACTTTACCAAAAATTGGACAAGATTAGTGTAAATAATAGTGCATATGCCGAATTTTTATGCCCACTTGACTAAAAATGATATTTATGTTTAAAGATGGTCATTTTTGATGCAATCAATTCAAGTATTTGCTTTTTTCGAACTAAATATCTCAAGGAGCGATCTCGTTACAAATGCATTACAACAAATTGACTCCGATTTCGAATTTCCCGCAAAAAATTACCCTTAGAGGTAACTAGTAAAGGAAAAAATTTTTAAGCTCTCTCTTCATCTTACTGTAAATTCTTTCATTATACAACCAACAAAAAAGCATGCCCCTGGTGAGTTCCGCCCTCACGACCTTCAGATTATGAGACTGACGCGCTGCTACTGCGCCACAGAGGCCCATGTGTTGTCACCAGCAAAACACGATCAATAATCTTCGGTTGTTGTTTAGTTCTATTGTGCCAGTCCGACCCAAGCCGGTCTCTGACCTGTCCGAAAAATTTGCGGGGCTCAGGTCGGCAATTTGATTTCCACCTAAGTTGATTGCCAGGTCAATCTCGCCTCATTCCACTCAATTCGAGGAAGCAAAGCTCCTTTTCCTTTATTTGTAACAGAATGCCAAAAGTTCGGCATCGCATTTGAAATCGTATTTAGATTTGAAGAAATTTTACCAACAGATTTCTTTCATTCAAATTACTCTTTGTTTGTTTTTGCGTAATTGCCCGCTTTGATGATAATCGCTTAGATGCTAAGCCCCTTAGGTGACCCCTTTTCATCCGTTGCTTGTCACAAGACAAAACTTGGCATTATTCTTTAGCCTATCTCTCTTTAAGGCGACCCTCACAATTGTGCGATTATTGATGGGACACGGATTTATTTTGCATACAATTTTGACGTCTTGTTTTGGATGCAAGATGCCTTGCACTTTACTTATACTCAGATTACAGTATTTGATCTGAAATCAATAATAAAACTATATAATCTATATGATCTAAATAATCTATAATAAATCAACTGAAAGAAATTGTATGTAAAAATGACAGATTTGAGAAAACCTTTAATAAACTATGGATTAGCTCATTTAAAATCATATTTCGATCTAAAGAAATTTTACCAACAGCTTTATTTCAGTCAAATTACTCTTTGTTAATTGTCTTAGTGCTTGTGCTTGCACAAGCACAAGCCTTGAGTTTTCCATATATTTATTATTGAATGTGACGCCATATTTATATTCAAATTCAACAGTTGAATGTGTGGCTAAATTTGTATTCACATTCAACGATTGAATGTGTGGCTAAATTTGTATTCACATTCAACGATTGAATGTGTGGCTAAATTTGTATTCACATTCAACGATTGAATGTGTGGCTAAATTTGTATTCACATTCAACGATTGAATGTGTGGCTAAATTTGCATTCACATTCAACGATTGAATGTGTGGCTAAATTTGTATTCACATTCAACGATTGAATGTGTGGCTAAATTTGTATTCACATTCAACGATTGAATGTGGCTAAATTTGTATTCACATTCAACGATTGAATATGTGGCTAAATTTGTATTCACATTCAACGATTGAATGTGTGGCTAAATTTGTATTCACATTCAACGATTGAATGTGTGGCTAAATTTGTATTCACATTCAACGATTGAATGTGTGGCTAAATTTGTATTCACATTCAACGATTGAATGTGTGGCTAAATTTGCATTCACATTCAGCGATTGAATGTGTGGCTAAATTTGTATTCACATTCAACGATTGAATGTGTGGCTAAATTTGTATTCACATTCAACTGTGAATGTGTCTCTCAAAAACTATAATAAACTGGAGGGGAATTGAAAGAATATTATCCGATCCTTATTTTAAAATAAATATGTTATCTTAATTTTTTATTTTTAGACCAATGCAGCTAAAACCTGAGTGCGCAAAGTGCGGCCAACGCGAATTTGCCAGCCTCAACAATCTCGAAACTCACATTGTGAAAGAGCACTTTAACGACGTTGAAACGCTTTACGAATGTTGTCACCCGAAATGTCGACAACGGTTTCCTACAGAACAAGCTTGTCTCAAGCATGAGCTTTATGTCCATCTGGTTTTTTAATTGAATTTTTGAACTAAATCTTGATTTTTAACCTTGTATGTTTAGGATGGTGTGACTAGCAAGGTGTATGTGAAATCAGTCGTACTTATGAAGGTAAGCGATTTTGCAGATCAATTTTTCGATTCCAATTCTTTAGCGCAAAAAATTTGCAATATTAGTCTTGACTTTCCTTCCAATCGTTCGTTTTGTTAGTTTAAGATGATCAAATTTGATAGAATTCCATGATCCCAGATCAGAACATGATTAATTTTTTTAGAGGAGGTATTTCGTCAAACGGAGATTGGCCATCCATGACTGTCTGAACCAATCAGTAATGTTTTCGGTACCTGCTAAGCCGATTGTCAACAATTCCGAACGTCTTACAACAAATGACGATGAAACGAAGAAAAGAGCAAAGCATCAGACCTCATCGAGCCAGGACAATCTCATCTCCATCAACGAATCCATAGAGGCAGTCGTCGATGAAAGGAAGAAAATTTCAAATATTCAGGACAAAACCTCATCAAGACCGACCAACAAACTCGAATCAATAGAGGCAGTCGTTGAATCCGTAGCACGTTCGACGAATACCGTCTCATCAGTACTTGAGCTGAATTGGCCATCTAATCCCAGAAGTCATGTGAAATTTCATAAATTTGCTGAGAAAGTTGGACCGAGGTTGGTCAGTGTGTCGGTTACAGCGAGTCCTGCGCCCTCAAACGATGGTAAGTAATTTTTTACTATAGTGTCTTCTGACAATTGGAATTTGTTAACTGTGGTTGACTAATGCTTCATAAACTTAGTTAGCCTTCTAAAATTTATTTTTAGAGTCCGTTGACAAAAGTAACGAAACTCCTGAGCCAGAGACCTCATCAAGCCCATCTGAGGTTAAAGACGAGCCATGTTCGATCGAAGAACTTCCTCCAGCCCTTCCCGACTCATCAAACCATAATGTCTCCTTGGCCATATCAAACAGGGGTGTGTGATTTTTACTAAAGATATACTAAAGAAATATACGAAAGTTAGTAATTTTTACTGAAGTTAGTAATACGAAAGTTAGTAATGGTGAAATTAATAAAATTTGTTCGTGCTATTATATTGCTATAGGTCGAATTTCCGTTCTTACTTATCTCAATAATTGAATCTGCCATCGTTTAGTTTTTAGGTTCTTTAAGGAATGACTGTAAATTTTTAGAAGAAATTGTTCAAAAATATTAACTTTCGTATTTTGTGCATTTACAGGTCCACCAAGTAACGACAAAGGAAATAAAAGCACAAATCCTCAGGACAAAACCTCATCGAGCCAGATCAACAGTCTCGGCTCCACCAACGAATCCATAGATGCAGTCGTCGCTAAGCTACCAAAACTTAAGCCACGAAAACCGAGAATAGAAAATTCTGGAATGAATGACGAACGGCTATACACCGGTTATTTGGAACCAGTTCAACCCTCACCAGGGCTGGTACAGCAGAAATTATCTGAACGGAAAGCCAAATGGGAGAAAAACACCACGGATCAGAGTAAAACCGTCAATCTTGACCGCCTCCTCGGAGTTTCACTACCAAATTGGAGCAAAAAATGTTTCGCGGAAAACAACAAAAACACTGCGAGGGCTGAGCGCGAGCACTCATCGATGTCATGTGCCGAGAAAGTGGGAGAGAGTAATTTTTTCTATACTTTTTTCTAAACTTTTATAATTTCATTTTTAGAATTCATTGACAAAAACAACGAGACGAATGAGCCTGAGACCTCTTCAGAACCATTTGCGATCAAAGACGAACCGAGCTTGATGGATGAATTGGCTGCAGATATTCCTGTTTCCTCAACTCATAGCCGCTATTTGTCTCTTGGTAAGTGAAATATGTGATCAGATTTGTGTCTTCTTCGAAGATTCAAATTTTCGTTAACATTGATAAGTGCAGTGTATCATTAGGATCATTAGTATCATTACAGGAATTTCTATAAATATTCTGTATTAATTGCTCATAAAAAGTAAGCAAGTGCGACGAAAGAATTGACCATCTCATATCCTGCTTTTCAGATCATGACTATTGGAGTCCTTCGAACATCGGTGAGTGAACTTTTAATGTTTGGTTTTGCTCTCCTGTCGACTAAATCCAGTGGTGAAAAAGAGTAAAATTTGGTGTTTCAGAATCCGCTGCCGAACCACCTCAGCCAAAAAGACCGAGAACAGAAATCTCGCCTAGGACCTCATCAAGCCCATCTCTGATCAAAGACGAAACGAGTTTGATCGACGAACTGTCTGCAGCAATTCCTGTCACTTCAAACCATAGCGACAAATTGACTCTCGGGAATGCTGGTAAGTGAAATATTTCATTATGCAATAAATAGCTTCAAGACATAAGTTTTTATTTGCTGTAAAGATGGATTAAGCATATTCTATAAAAATTTATATAATATATAATATAAATATAAAAAGTTTTTAGAAGTTTTTGAAGCGGAGACCTCATCAAGCCCAGCAGTGGTCAAAGTTGAACCGTATTTGATCGAAGATTTTCCTCCAGCCATTCTTGACTCATCAAATCATAATGTTTCCTTGGCAATATCAAACACTGTTAGCAATTTTTACGAAGCTATGATCGATAGTACATCCGATTTCGGCGAACGAACTGAGCCTCAGACCTTATCGAGATCGGCGGTTTACAAAGTGATTGACCAATCTATTTTAGCACTTCTTCAGGAAGACAATCGGCAATCAACACGTGATTTGGCAGAACAGCTTAGCTGTCATCCTTCTACAGTGAAAGACCATTTGAAAGCTCTTGGCTATACGAAAAAGGATGGTGCTTGGATACCGGATCACCTGAAGGATGTCGAGAAATGTCAGCGAATACATCAGCGTAAGTCCTTTTTACCACGGCTAGTCATTTTCCACATGGTTGGAAAGAGTGACAGCTCCGCTTATCAAATGCAGTTATTCCTATTTTAGTGGTTTATTTTGATATTGATCTGAATGACGAGGATGACGAACAGACAGAGCCTCAGACCGCATCGAGATCGTCGGTCGAATCGTGTTTTGTCCATGAGTTTGATCCAGACATACCTGGTCCTTCAAATTATCGCACTTCAAATAAACAACGAGCAAGCAGCGAAGGTGCTAACAATCTGATGAAAAGCCCATCTCTGATCAAAGACGAACCGAGTTTGATCGACGAACTGTCTGCAGCAATTCCTGTCACTTCAAACCATAGCGACAAATTGACTCTCGATAATGCTGGTAAGTGAAATATTTCATTATGCAATAAATAGCTTCAAGGCATCTTGGTCCTACTTTTGTTTATTGCAAAGATTGATTTAGCATATTTTATATGTATCTACTCTGAGAATATATCTTCAGAAAGAGCTGAGCATGAGATCTCCGTTGTCAAAGATGAACCGAGTTTGATCGATGAACTGGTTACGATGGTTCCTGGTCCTTCAAATTATGACAACAATTTGGATTCTCCAAGCAATGGTATGATTTGAAACGATTTGAGTACTCACATTCAAACACATTTGAGTGGCTCACATTCAAACACATTTGAGTGGCTCACATTCAAACACATTTGAGTGGCTCACATTCAAACACATTTGAGTGGCTCACATTCAAACACATTTGAGTGGCTCACATTCAAACACATTTGAGTGGCTCACATTCAAACACATTTGAGTGGCTCACATTCAAACACATTTGAGTGGCTCACATTCAAACACATTTGAGTGGCTCACATTCAAACACATTTGAGTGGCTCACATTCAAACACATTTGAGTGGCTCACATTCAAACACATTTGAGTGGCTCACATTCAAACACATTTGAGTGGCTCACATTCAAACACATTTGAGTGGCTCACATTCAAACACATTTGAGTGGCTCACATTCAAACACATTTGAGTGGCTCACATTCAAACACATTTGAGTGGCTCACATTCAAACACATTTGAGTGGCTCACATTCAAACACATTTGAGTGGCTCACATTCAAACACATTTGAGTGGCTCACATTCAAACACATTTGAGTGGCTCACATTCAAACACATTTGAGTTGCTCACATTCAAACACATTTGAGTGGCTCACATTCAAACACATTTGAGTGGCTCACATTCAAACACATTTGAGTGGCTCACATTCAAACACATTTGAGTGGCTCACATTCAAACACATTTGAGTGGCTCACATTCAAACACATTTGAGTTGCTCACATTCAAACACATTTGAGTTGCTCACATTCAAACACATTTGAGTTGCTCACATTCAAACACATTTGAGTTGCTCACATTCAAACACATTTGAGTTGCTCACATTCAAACACATTTGAGTTGCTCACATTCAAACACATTTGAGTTGCTCACATTCAAACACATTTGAGTTGCTCACATTCAAACACATTTGAGTTGCTCACATTCAAACACATTTGAGTTGCTCACATTCAAACACATTTGAGTTGCTCACATTCAAACACATTTGAGTGGCTCACATTCAAACACATTTGAGTTGCTCACATTCAAACACATTTGAGTTGCTCACATTCAAACACATTTGAGTTGCTCTGTAATACTAAAGTTAGTAATACTAAAATATAAAACACATTTGAGTTGCTCACATTCAAACACATTTGAGTTGCTCACATTCAAACACATTTGAGTTGCTCACATTCAAACACATTTGAGTTGCTCACATTCAAACACATTTGAGTTGCTCACATTCAAACACATTTGAGTTGCTCACATTCAAACACATTTGAGTTGCTCACATTCAAACACATTTGAGTTGCTCACATTCAAACACATTTGAGTTGCTCACATTCAAACACATTTGAGTTGCTCGCTTCACGCTCTTTCAGTTGCTGACTTCAATCAAAAAGTGACGTATGAGTAAAATGCGAGGAAGCAATTCAACAAAATCTTTCGCCACAGCACAGTGCATCACTATGCTAACCTTACAGACATGTATAATATAATAATTATTACAATAAATAATTACAATCAATCAATATTTGAAGTGTGATGAAACATTTTCGAAAAAATTTTATAGGTTTTACTCGAGCCTATTTCATTTTCTCTGACCGTTTCATGGAATTTGGGCGACTCTTAATGTCCATTTCTGGAGTTGTTTTCGCTATGTAATTTTTCTTGCTTACCTACTCCTCTAAATTGAGCCTGTGACCGCTGAAATCTCTTAAATAACAACCAATAACCGACGAAATGGCTTAAATAACCAATTAGTGATTGCAATCAAGCTGTAATAGTTTTGTTTAGATTTGCTATCGTCAAATGCAAAAAAGTCGAGAAAGCAGAATCTGGACGATGTGGATGACGAAGACGACAGGGATCTTGTTTCGACTTCTTTTTTCGAAAATGACAGACTTCTTTTTTCAGAGGTAAAATCACTAACAAGTTATATGTTCAAAAAATTAGGTCTATAATACATGTTTTCCATCCACTAACCTTTTTCGCAGGATTGATGTCGGGGGGGGGGGGGGGGCGCCGGTCAGGTTAGACATGTTTTCGACGTTGCCGGACCCTAGGCTCGCGGCTAGCCCCCCATAAATGGGGCACGCTGAGTCGATTGGCGCCAAATATTTTCACGTGAAACGTGAGTTACGTGGGTCACATATAAGGGCAACTTTCTTAGCTTGGCTCGGATCCGGGCGTGCGATACGTCAATCGCTTCCTCTCATTGAGTCAAGCAAAATGGGCTATTACCCAGCCGGATCCGAACCAAGCTAAGAAAGTTCTGAGGTGCGCGAGATCCCGAGTTCCGGGATTTATGGCTTTCTCGCGGTCAAATAAAACTGAAATGGTTGTCATTTCAGGACCTACAAATAGTGTCGATGGAACCCCCCGAGCAGACAAGAGAGACCTCCCCCGACTCAAGGCGCAAGTTGATGGAAGCACAAGCTGCTAAGCATAATCTGCTAAACGAACAGGAGAGAAAACTAATTTTGAGATCATACAAAAAAACATCATTTGACCGAAACACGGAAAGGAAACGAACATCACAGCGCCGTCCGTTAGACGAGCCATCATCAAAGCCAGCAGCGAAGTACTTTCTCTCAGGCAGATTGCCGAAAATCCTGAAGAGGTGGAAGACCGAAGGCACCGTAGAGAACAAGCTCTCAGACTAAGGCTGTCTTTGTTTACAATTTGTAGAAGAAATTTTGCTAAGAAATTTTCTATTTTGTAAGAGAATAAAAGAGATTGCACATTTTATATACAGTGTATCGCAAAAAATTGAAGATGAGGGATGGAAAAAAAGGAGGAGAGTTATTTTTATGTTGTTGTCTGTAATCCTAGAGGCGGACCATATCAAATGCCGAGGATATCGCCCTCTGCTAATACGGCCATTCTTGAAAGGATAAGGAATTTTTGCTTTTTTTTTATTTGTTTCGGCATCCAAAAGACAGGAATCGAGTCCCTCTAAGGCGCCCCTCTAACAGCGTCCCCCGCTTTTTGGCGCTCCCGAACCCTAAACTCGTGCGTTCCCCCATCACCCATGATTTTAGGGGGTGTTTAATGTCAGAATTGGGGTGATCCCGCCACGAAAAGTGAGAAAACACGATTTTTCAGTTTTTGGAGGTTTTTTATCAAGGAAACTTTCGCGTCGGTGCTCGGATTTGGGGGTGGTCCGCGGCGAAGCCCGCGGGTTCTCTTTTCTTGTACATGTCTAATACACACAAATCGACATCTCTTCGCGCAGCCGATTCATGCCCGGACGAAAGTGTTTGTTCGCGCAATCTTTCATTATCTCTTCTCATGTAATATTTCTCGTATCTCTAGCTTCTCTGGCCGCGCTTCCTATAAGGTGACGTCGAAAGATTCAGGATAGATAACAAAGCAATGGTAACGCAGCCGTAAAGCTCGTTTAGCGCAGATTTTTGCCCAGTTTTATTGGTTCCATATCCAATTTTTGTCCGACATTCTTGTGAGAATGTGAAAAACTGACTTTTCTTACTGATTCATTGTTAGAATAAAAGGACAGTTACACAGATCAAAGTTTTGCCAGCTTTTGGGCAATTTGCCGGAGAGCAAAAAAGCTCTGCGAAAATTTTTCCTCTCACCCAAAATGGACCAAAAATTTGCTCAAAACTTTGATTTTGCAGTTTTTGCCCTATTTTTATAGGAAATTCTTGATTTTTCTCGCGCCGGGTCCAATAATCAGAGCCAGTCGAAAAGCTAAGCCAAGCTGTGCCCGGACCTGTAAGAAAAATTTGACGGATTGGCATGTCACCTCACGTTTCCCTCAAGCAATTCCCATAGGCAAAGCTCCTCTTCCTTTCTTTGTAACAGAATGCCAAAAGTTCGGCATCGCATTTGAAATCGTATTTAGATTTGAAGAAATTTTACCAACAGATTTCTTTCATTCAAATTACTCTTTGTTAATTGTCTTAGTATGGCTGCAAAGGAGCCTTTCAAAGCGATTTTGGGTTTTATTGTTTCTGAGATGGTAACAGTTTCTAGAATTTATTGGAAAAAGTCGATCAATCCGAATACATTTGCTTTTGATCGAATGAATATCGATCGAAAGTTTTCAATAGTTTTATTAGTATTTCTTATTACAGTTTTTTGTATAGTTATCTTTTTTAGGTTCTAGAATATTTTCTATATAACTGATCGTTTTCTCGACAAGCCCCGAAGGAAACACTCCAATTGATATTATTGCTGAAACAGGCTTTATTTATAATATATCGATACAGAAAACAGATCGGTTTATTTTGCACCTTTGCGAAGTTTCCGTTATACTAGACATAGATCTGATATTACTCCCTCTATGTCAACTTTTTCTCTAGCTACCGATACTTTTTCCGTATTTTTGAATCCACACTAAAAAAATGCCAATTTCAGCAAGATTTCGTCACAACGTCAGGACTTTCGATAAAACATTGACGGAATGGTCACTTTTTCCGCGAATTCAAAAATCTGAAAAACATCGAAACTGAACAAAAAATTATTATGTCTCAAATCGAATCACGTGCTCATTTTAATTTTCACCTGTTCAGATGTGATTGTCGTCATGCGAAGATTGCCTGTCCCCATTCTCGCTTTCAAACCGCGTGTGGTCCGGTGTCGCTTGGACAGAAACTTCTCGTCTCGTAAAAGTTCGGTGGAATACGAGCAAGGACAATGGATGGGCGACGTGCGCGAATATTTCTACTACGTGGATCACGAAGGACAATTGTTCATGGACGACGCGAGAATGAAAAATTTCACGTCATGCTTCAAAGGTAAAATTTGGTATTAGACATAGTTTAGCACATTTTTGAATGATAAGTATCAGACGGTTGTTTCAGTCGAGAAAAAATTTTACTTACACTTTAACTCATCTAACTTTTCAGATAGATTTTTCCTGGATTTCTTCTTCCGTCGCCTGAGGCTAAACAATACGGACCGCTACCGAGAATCATTCCCGTACATTTCTCCGTGTGGAAAAGAACTCAATTTCGTGCGATGCGATGATCGACCGATTGTGTTCACGGAGCTGGACGAGGATGAGTCGATGTTTGTATGCAACTACTCCAATAAAAAGATGAAACTTGAGGTTAGTTTTTATCAAATTTATTGAAAGTTTTTACCTGAATTTTGGAAGCTAGTTATGTAAAATTATTTTGACGCAAATTTCGATATTAATGCCGAAAAAGTATCATACATATATATTATATTATATATAATATTATGTATATAATATTAACAAACAATCATCATTTCAATAATAGAGAAAATATAGAAAAAGATAAAATAGAGGAAATACAGAAATTAAGTATAAAAATCAGTTAGAATCAAAGAACAGTCATCCTTTCAATAATGCAACACTTTTTCAGCCCTCCAAGCTCTGCTGGTTCCGCAACGGTCGATTGTACCACCCTTCAACTTTTGACAATTACGGTCTGGTCAAGTCAAAAATCGCGGATCGGCTCTTTCCTCGCTTCAAATTGGACGCAAACGGCGAGCCGGCGGCTTTCCTGTGGAAAGATGAACTTTATAGCTTGGATCAAGAGTTGATGAAATATTCTTAATTTATTTTAGTATTTTTTAATGTAATTGCTCATAATTTCAATGTGATAACTCAGTGCCATTATTCATACGCTTAGTATTGTGCAAATTTTTATAGTCATTTTGTGTCATTGCGTGAAATAAAATATTTCCTTATAAAAATTTGATTGAAATGTATTCCATTTCAATTCCGTTCGAAGTCGGTCTGATATTTGAAATTTCGTCTTATGTAATTTAACAATCATTTTAGCAAAGTGATTTAAATCCATCAATACGTCAGAATTGCGAAGGACTTCAAGGTTTGACATTTGCATTATAGAGTTCAATACAAAACCAATGGCTCTCTACATATTGGCCCACGCGGACAATTGACCCACCGCCTCTTTTGAAAATTTTAAGGTATAAGCTAAATCTGATATTGATAACCCTAATTATTTTTGAGAAATAATTAGGGTTATCAATATCAGACCTAGAAAATTTTGAAAAAAAAGGCGGTGGGTCAATTGTCCGCGTGGGCCAATATGTAGAGAGCCAAACCAATTCCGGTTCTAGTTAATCTCTTTCCATTAATTTCAACGTCGTTTCTTTTCCGATTTTAGTGATAAGATTGCACTCGTTTTCGGGATTCAGAAAATTAAGACGCTGAAATCCCGGACTTTCAGAAATATGACTTAATAATAGTTCCAGGACCAGCGATATAGGTTTGATTTCCCGCTACTTCTTGAACTTTTCAATAAAAAAATTAAACTAAATCCTAAACTTAGCGGAAAATTATTGAAGGCATTTCCCCTATTCTTCTGCCAAAAAAGCCAGGATTAGCCATATAGCTTTATGTGCTTTGCCTTACTTGCTATACCTTAAGTAGCAAGTGAAACAAAAATATCAATCCTGGAACTTATACGTTTTCATTCTGGAATTTACGGATTGACCCGATAGATTACCGTTTTTGCAAAGTTTCATATCAAAAACGATAGTTTGTTCCACGAATCATGCCCAAAAATATACTTCGGGCTGGATAGATCCTGTATCCAATTGCGCTGTGTTTCAACAAATGACTGATTCCAACTTTTCCAGAAATGCATCCCAGATTCGTTTGCTCAAAGTGCGGTCAATGTGACTTTCAAGCCATTGACGACCTCGAGACTCACATTGTGGAGAAACACTACAGCGATGTCAACGTCCTATACCGCTGCCTGGACCCCAAATGTCCATCTCGATTTCCCACGGAATCAGTTATGTTGCATCACATGCGCGATAAACACATGGGATTTATGTCGGAGAGCAGGGTGAGTCGGGGATGGCGACTCTAAAATTAAAATTGGGAGCTTAGTCAGACTCCTATGACAAAAAAATTCGATAGTATTGAAACCAAATCCATATAAGGAATTAAAACTGTCCAAAATAGTCCGGTTCTAACTTGTCTGTATTTTCAGGAAGGCAACATAGTTTCACTCAGACTAGCCATCCACGACACTCTCAACGACTCCATAAACATTTCATTCTCGACACTCACAAACCTGAATGGCAACACTTTCGTCGCCCCGACCACCAGTCAAGCCGCTCCATCGCCAAAGCCCAATTTCGAGCACCTCTTGTCGCCCTCAGGCGATCCGAACATGAGCGTTGCGAAGAGCCAAAGTTTTGATTCTCCGAAAGTGGACATCTTCAAAGACGAGCCGAGTTGGGTCAAGAACCTGGCCATTGCCTCGAGCCAAGGCGAGTTGGCGGCAGCGAATCCAGGTTCATTTTGTTTACTTTTTCTAAGATTTTACAGAAAATTTAGATGGTCCCTCGATTTCGTCGTACACAAGTCAATACTCGTTCGATCTCGAAAAGATGGGAGAGTATAGTCAGGAGAGCGTTCGGAGCACAGGTGAGTATCTCGGAATTATACTGAAGTGCCTTTGGCTAAGTTTCAACGTCATCTGTTGGTGATTCGCAGGTATGATGACATCATTGATCAAAGCCTGATCATTGAACATATAGTTGCAAAGTTGTAGGAGCAAGTCTGCGATACGCTATGAGAGATATATGTAACAGTTAAAATTTAGATTGAGCTTAGCTCTGGTCCAAAATACGATTTTAGTCATCTTAGGCTTAGCTTGAGCTTAAGTGAGTGCATGCTCATGCGATAGCCTTTAAGCTTGTCTTCAATTCGAGGGATTAATCCAATCAAGCTGAGTTAGACTAAAAACGATGTTCCGGGGCGGAACCAGGTATTTACCTGTTAGTTCGGATTTAACAATCCAGGTTGGAGTTGTTGAGAAATTTTCTTTCACGCCACAAATTTTGTTCGGAAATTTCTGGATTTTGCCCTATTAAAACTTTCTTTGTCCCATACTCAGTCCATGATATTATTAGCAATTTAGTCATTTTTCTTCTAACTAAACACGTGTGATTCTCTATACAAATACACTGTACTCTTACTGTAAATTAACTTTTTAGATCACAACGGCAGCACAAATTCTGGCCATGAGCAGCAAATGCCGACTCACTCAAATGACGGGTTAGTTGTATAGTTCATATCAATAAAGTTGTATAGTATTTGTATTGATTACACTGTAAATTTTGGTATTGCCTAGAATTTAGTTAATTAGTAATGAGCTCTCTCGAACTTTTAGTGGATGACTTTGATTAATTCCAACATTTTTAGCCAACACATCGTCAGACAAGCATATAAGGTAGGCGATTGACACGTTGTTCAAGGTTCAAAAATCTGAGTTAGGATTCTGAAAGATTATTTCTGGCATTATGCCATGAAATTTATCTGGGGTTTAAATTTTATATGAGTGAAAATTTTTGAAATCACTTTCTCCGTTGGTCCTGATATTTCAAGCAAAAGATATCGTATTTACGATCTCGTAAGTGTTAGTACATTCAACCAAACTTTTTTCAGCAACTCAACTTGTCAACCAAAGTCGTGTTTCGCTGCGAAGTGGAAGGATGCAACTATTCGTCGCCGAAGCAGAGACTCTTCGCCACTCACATGCTGACCCACTCAAGCACTCGCTCTCACAAGTGTCGCTTCTGCCACCGGCCCTTTGCCCGCAAGGCACACATGCTTCGACACGAGCTCATTCATTTCGGTGACAAGCCTTATAAGTGCAAGTTCTGCGACTACACTTCGACGCGCAGTGACAAACTCAAGGAACACCTGCAGAAAGTGCACGGCGTCGCAAATCCGAAGATTGAACAGGAGAGAGCGCCGCAGGCGCCCGAGCCCATAAACTACGTTGAGGTGTCGGAGGTGCCGATAAGCTCTTCGGGAATAATTTTGAACGCGACACCTGTGAGCTCAACGATAGCTTTCAAGGTGGAAGATGAATTGAGTGGCGAAATGTTATGAATGAATTATGAATAAGCGTATTTATTGTTGTTGGCTCGATTTCAGTATATATTGTTTCAATATGTTGCATATTGCCGTTTGAACATTTCGGGATAGTTTAGGTTGTTTCTTGTATATAAGTTGCTGGAATAAAGCCTATATATTGGTTCTGATGTGAGATACTATCAGATGTCTATTGAACTTAAAGTGCAAACTGGATGTGGTAAACTTCAAAATTGGAAGGTATAAGAAACATCACTTTTTGAGAATTATAACCAAAGGTCATATGCAACATCATGTAATGTCTCATGATGAGAAGATGTTTGGTCTTGTCAGGTATTCAATTTTCCAAATTTTTTAACAATGAGAATGACTGGTAAATAATTCTATAACATTTCTTTTGTTGTCATCCGATTGAACTGTCATTTATCTCATAGCTTTTATGTTACAAACAGGTGGCATGGTCATTTTTGGTTAAGAATGTTTTGACTGAGAAACGAGTAATAATAGCGACATTTTGCCCCCACAAACTTATGCTTTTAGAGTCAATATCGGTACATATTTCAATTATTTTTGCTGAAAATGCAGACTTTTCCGAAAGTCAACACCTTTGGACACATTTATCTGTCGAACAATTTTGAACATATTACTTATGGATGACTCCTTGAAATGCGAAATATTCTTTGCATGATTAACAGCAAAATAATCGGCTCCAGGAGGATATTCCTACCATGGATTTTCCTGGAATATGCTAGTTCGTTCAAATAATCGTGACTAAAAGTGCTTGAATAGTAATAATACGGAAAATGCACACAAGTAAAGTCACTAACATGTCCAGGTATTTTTTGCGTTACAGCCACACTGTGGCTGTAACGCAAAGTTGTCACGCAAATCTGTCACCTGATCGTTTTCACTTTCGCATCACCATTGTTGCGACTCATCATTCAATGGGCCGTTTAATTTTTATAGCACTCCAATCGCGCTGGAAAGAATGAATGAAAGAACATCTCGACCACCTGAGTCAACATGACGTTGGACATTTTATCGCAAAAAAATTGTTCATCAGCTGAGCCTTTGAATGATTGTTGAGGCTATGTGGGTGTGCGCTTTGAAGGAAGACCAATTCACTTGAATGTCGAGATGCGTCATTGAATGAAAATGTTACAAAAAACAATCAGAAGAACGAGAATTGGATTAAAGTTCAATCATATAAATATGCATAAAATGGAAATGCAATCATTTTTTGACAAATAATTTCGTTGGCGTTCGACTCTCAAACGTCCCGAAATTGACTCATTTTCGGGACGTTTGAGAGTCGAACATCTTCGTTTGGGATGTGAGAGTCTGGCATGTACGTGGATCTCCCATATTTGGGCATCTCGCGTAGGGGTCCAAAAGGCAAGGTTGGTTGTCTCAGCCCTAGAAGGCGATCCGCCTTTGCCATTTATTCGTAAGCGCTCCCATGCGCGAGATTCGTTCGCGCAGTTCGATATGCCATATTTGGGGCGGTTGGGTATGCCCTATCTCACTTTTTCTCTCTTTCTCTATAATTTCTTTTCTGTCTCTCAAACGTCCGACTCTCAAAAGTCTCTCAATAGTCTCATAGCCGTATAGATTGCGGTAATTGATATATTAATAAATGGTTGCTTTATTACTTTCTAAAATAAAACTTTTGTTTTTTGTGGCAGTAGCCGGGGCACATTATATTGATACCAATTATGTGTGTACAGATAACTTTTCATCATTAAGAGAATGACAAATGAATTCGAAGTTCTTGCGCAAGACGATGCAGATTGGTCGGTGTCGAATCGAAATCGACCGAGAAAATTTTTTTGGATGCGTCGAATTTTTCCGCAGGTGGTAGTCATTGGACTTATTTTATTTATTCCTGTAATTTACCACCACCGAAACCAACAAAATCAACCGGAAATGCTAAAACAGACAGGTAGTCACAAATATATGGTTTCACTGCCAAATAGCGAGGATAATATATTCGTAATACCCTCGAAATTTAGCTGAAAATGACGTGAGCAACGCCATTACGGACAAAAATGTGCCATCTTTTTACTGTTTCCCAGTCTCGGGCGAGGTAGGAATTTATAAAAATTGACATTAGAGGAAAACTTTTAACAACAGACATCGCCAACAATGGTGCAACTGTTTAACGACCTGCATTGTTCCCACGTGGTGTACGGCTTTTCGTCAGTTTATCGTGGCAATTTGGTGCTGTCAAATACGCCAAGCAAGGAATTCCTCGAGTAAGTTAACATGACTCTTAATGGGTAAATGTATTGCTTTGTTTGAAATCCAGATCTGTATCAAAAGCCAAGGTGAAGACCATTTTTGGTGTGAGGGATTTGCAGTCCCAACAGTTCCTCACCTACGAGGGATGGCACACGAGAATTGCCAGAGATATCGTCAGGTTTGCACACGGTTTACTTAACAGTTAATTCCATACGTATTTCATATATCTACGAGTCAATTAACTCAATTTCAAATTGGATCATGTAAAAAGTATTGGATAGACTAACAGCTTTGAGGATAAATGGCAAACATCTTACCTTTAAAAATGTCTTATCTTTTATGTTACTTACTTAAAGATATGTATAAGATTTGTGTATCAATTTTAAGGAATTTGGAATATTTGGAAACAAATGTTTTAAATTAGCTCGAAATCACTTAAAATTCCGAAGTTAGTTGTAATCCAGGAAGGTTTTAAGAGTTTTAGTCCAGGAACTTCCGTTTTCGTCTTAAAACTTATACGCTCTGCAATATGTTTTAAAAGGTTGAATGTTCATAAAGAATGAAAGCATTGTGAACAAGCAATGCCCTTTCAGGTATGCTCATAACATGTCATACGACGGCATTTTCTTTGACCCAGAGCACCTCCATATGGCGTCGGAAGTCTTCAAAAATTTCATGAAAAAGTTGATTGTTGAGATTGATGCCGTTGCAGATGAAAACCGAAGGTTATTCGTTGTGTTGGGCTTGGGCGCACGTTTTGCGCCAATGGTTAACAAACATCTTGCCAACATGAGCAACTCATACGACGCCATTTACCTTTGGATGAGAGATGTACCTTCAGTGGCCAATTTCAGAGAAGGCTCATACGGTAGTCGATTGTAAACTTAGTTGGAACTATCTATTTTACTACACATACACCATATTTGAATTGGCGCGATTTTGGACTTCCATTCCGCTGTGTATTCTTCTCGTTCAGTATAGTGGTACGGATGATCAAAAGCGCGCCAATTCAAACGCGGTCTCTTCGGTCCTCTGCTATATCAAAACCAACTGTTGAAATACTTATTTTCTTGCTTCCGGAAAACGAACAAATTTTTTTTGCTACGTGATTATAATAAAATAAATGCGTGAAAAGGAAATTAGTTTCAGTTGACCCGCTAGAAAGCACTACCGAGGTTCACGAGAAGGACACCATTTCCTATAATGCAGGTGATCGTTGTCGATGTTAATTTAAAAACTTGCAACCATTTAAATATTTCTCTAACTTTGAAACCAAAACTTTGCAAAAGTATAGGCTGGAAGACTTCTCCTTTTTTGATATTAATTTGCCCTTCAATAAATAAACTTATTTTTCGGAGGTAAACACGACACGTTTACTTAGAGATGCATCACCAACCTCTTCTAAATAGCAAACTTAAATGGTTACTAAGTATCCAAAGAGTATTGAGTTGCATTTCACTAGTATATAAAATGGTATTATAATCACTTCAACTTTTCACTGCTTTAGAAATACTTGCTAATGCCGGAATAGAAAGGCAAAAAATTATAATCGGCCTAACTGCCTGGGGAAGAAAATACCATGGCCATCAAATGGGACACGGGAAATTGGGCGCATATGACGGAACGTTGCCATTCACTGAGGTTCAATTGTAACATTGAGTTGATGAAATTTAAAGTTTCCAGATATGCAAAATTTCCGGCTTCCAAAATGCAACTTATGATGAGTCTTCATCGACAACATCGTTTGAAACAGCGGATGGTTTCTGGATCTCTTATAATGATCCTTTCCATATGAGCTTTTCGCGAAAGGTTATCTAAATGAGAGTGTTTAGTAATATGTAACAGCTAATTAAAAATGGCTTCCATAGTATTTTTATATTCATGTGACGTTAGTTAGCCATAGTGCACTTAATTTCCAATGGACGTAAGATATCATTAATAATGGTGTTCTTAAGTATTTCACTTTAGCAATATTTCCCGTGTACGTATTTAGTGAGCAAAAATGCATTCAAAGCTAAAGTAAAGCTTATAAATACTCTGGCCCGTTCATATTTTAAGTTAAATGAGCTATTACAAAAATCTATAATGGGGAAACTTGAACTTAGATTCGATGGATTAATCGACACATCTTTGGAGGCGTCGGATTTGAAAACCTCGAAGTAGACGACAATCAGGGAATCTGTGGTCACGGCTCATATCCACTGCACAGATCAGCTTGGCTTTATATGATAAAATCTGTTAGACCTGTTGAAGAGCTCAAGGGTAAACTAAGCAATAATATATTTGCACTACTTACTATTAACAATACTGATACGCTTTTTTATAGCTGCCAGCAATATTGGCATTAAATAATCCAAAAAATTTTGCGTCTAAAACATGAGATGTAGAAAATATGATAATCAAACTGTTATATCTTATATCTTAGACTAATAATTTAACAAGAAATTCTAGAAATATTAGTACTAAAAATAAGCTAGGTTACCAGATATCATTTCCGATCGGAGGATTTTATTCGGTTTCAAATTGCCACGTGTTTCACAAAACAACATATACTTTGGTACATTGATTTGTCTGGTAAACAGAGAAAAAAAGAGATTCTATCTTTTTGCCGAGCAGTGAATAGCTTGAAACCAGTTAAGCGAGAATATCTCTTTTTCTCTGTTTACCACACAAATCAATGTACAAAAGTGTGTGGTATTTTGTGAAACGCGAGATAGCTTGAAACCGAATAAAATCCTTCGATAGGAAATGATATCTGGTAGCCTAGTTTATAATGCGAGCATAATTAAAATTTGCCCGGTATACAGTAATGTTAAATTTCAGAATTAAAGGAACTGGAAAAATTTGTAATAGAAGTAAACTCTGTGAACGGATCGTGGCGGGTAACTTTTATGTATAAACTCAATGTAAAAGGTTTATATGCAGGAGGGTAGGAACTATTGTACTAGTTTTGGCAAAAAGGCAAACAAATTGTTCCCTTTCGCCGTTATTATTTTTCCAACTTTTTAAAACGAATTTACGCCAAAATTTTGCTTAGAAATTATTTTTAAATATCAAAAGAGATCATTCGTTTATGGCATACTTTACCTTACACTCCATATCTTACAGACCACGGATAGATTATCTTAATTGACTAGATCAAAAATTTAGATATAGATAGATCAAACGATTTAGTTATCAGGATACTCTAGCCTAATCCGCAAAAGGTAGGGCGTAAATGGAAGAAGTGTCCGAAAAATAGCTATTTCTCATCGAAACAACACACTACTTGAAAATTGAAGCATAATTCTGTTGGTTAACGTAAAAGTTCCATTCAAAAAGAGTGCAGCTAAGAGTGAATTTTCATTAATATACGAAGGTATTTCTAAATACTATTAAGGCCAAATTTGATCCAGAAAATGTCCTCACATATGCCAAGATTCAAGGAGGAAGCATATGGAGTGACACAGAACTGAAATCTCTTCCCCATGGCCTGAAGCATACTCTGGAATCAATACCAAGCGAATTCGATGCACGAACGATTTGGCCGTAAATTTTTAGCCACTTATAATAAACATTTTTAAGAATAAATATGTAAAAATTTCCGAGAGGAAGAATATCGAAAAATAATACGTTCTGCTGATATTAGCTTGACTAATAATGTCTTTTTCAAAAATAAAACAAAGCATAAAAGGAATATGCGCCTAAACTACGTAAAGCGAATTGCTTAAATTAACTATTATCGTTTGGAAACAAATGAAACGAATTCGGTTTTTCTTAATAAAATGGCTACTATAGTGTTAATAATGCCTTTTAATTTGAGAAAATGTTCAACTATCGGAGCAGTACAAAATCAGGGAGCTTGCAATAGTTGTTGGGCAGTAGCATCAACTTCAGTTATGTCGGATCGCTTTTGCATCGCACGAGGAACTGTTGTTACTTTGTCGGCGGGGGACATTATGCGATGTTGTGCAGAATGTATAAAGAATGATAACGGGAAAGTGTTTACCATTTTATGCACTAGATTACCAGTTTAACTGAGACAAACTAGGCGTATTTTTAATTAAAAAGGCTAAAATAGACCACTTGGCAGTTCATTATTCCGGCACTTATCCAGTTTAGTTTGCAGTGGTGTGTGCCTTACCTGCATAAGTGACGTAGTTACAGTTTTGTGCTTGCAAAATTTCGAAATATTGTGTTCGTAGAAACGGGCACTGCACGAGGGCGGATCGCACCCTCAACCACCACGGTTTACCGATGTGCCATGCACAACACCATATACCCAAATTTTGAAAAATATGAGCTTTTTAAAGATCTGAATAAGAATTAGAGTTTCTTAAAATAAAAATTACGATTATGTTCAGTTACCAAAGTTGTAATACTTCAAACCCAAATTTGTTTGTCTGCTTGTTATGGCTACTACCAGACTTATCATAATTCAATTTAGGTGCAACGCCAGCAAGCCGTATTTGGCCTTCGGTTATTATGAGAGCACTGGCATTGTTACCACTCAATGTCTACCATACCCCGTACCTCCATGCAACTTCAATAAAGAAAAAAAACAACCTAATCTTCCCTTTTGTGGAAATACCTTAGCGAAACCTGACCGGTGCAAACATGAATGCCTTTTTCCCAAGCAAATAAATTGGAATACTGATAAACGCCTAGGTAGGTTTGGAGGATTTCCATTTTCATGGAATTCAAAATATCCATGGTGCTCTATAAGCCATAGATAATTTCTGTCTTTTCCTCACTATGTTCTCTCTGGTTTTTCGTACTGAATCTTGCTTGTCTGTAATTGATCAGCATCCCATCAAAACTTTATTCTATTGCAACATTCAATACATCCATATAAAAATGATGGAAATAATGAGCGTAGTGTCGCACAGACAACTACAAAAATAATAATATATGTATTGAAAGTTTAACGTTCCATCTGGAGTCATGGCTCACACCCTCTAGGATTATGGACCATGTTTAACTGATGTTTAATGAATTGTAGGGAGGGCAGTGTACCGGGTGGAGGGTCCGGAAGAGATCCAAAAGGAGATGATCGTAAATGGGCCTGTCATGGCAGGGTTGGACGTTTCGAAAGAATTCGCACTCTACGAACGCGGTTTATTGCCGGTACTTACTACATTCGCTTATCACTCTTTAAAATTGCTCCCAAAGTTTCAAAATTTATTTTGGGGTTAACTTTATACGACAGCATTTGATCTTATTTTCGTTGTTAAATTGATGATTTAACATTTTAAAATCCGAGATGTGGTGACTATGGATCTGCGAGATTGAATCCTTCCGAACCCAATTTGGATTTGGTTTCAACTCTAAGAATGTATCCGGTTGCGCCCATTGGCGCAGCCGGGTGATGATTTCGTATACGTCACGAAAAATAACTATATTTTATAGCAAACAACTCAAATTTTTCGAAAAAATTTTCGGATTCTAAAAGACTCGGACTCTGTAAAATTTGCTAATATGGTTCCGACACAAATATTCGGCACCAAAAAGTCCGGATGTTAACATGCTACCTTATCTCGTTTGAGTTTCGTATTTATTTCAAAAATTTAAAAAGTATTTTCTACAATGAGACCGTAAGATCTGTTATTTTTATTCGTACTCCTTTATTTCAGCTTCCTCTTGAAGGGGAAAAGAAATATGCACATGCAATAAAGCTCATTGGTTGGTCTCAAATCCAGACCAATGGAGAAACTGTTAAGTACTGGATTGGAGTTAACAGTTTTGGAAGCACTTGGGGCGAAGACGGCCTTGTCAAAATTCGATGGACTGCAATCCGCAAAATAGTATTGGCATCACTCCCAGTTTTAACATAAATGCTAATTGATATGCAAATTGATAAATTGCACAATAAATTCGCACAGTGTAAAATATAAGCCATTATAGTTTACTTAACCTAATACATTGTTTGATTCTGGGAAATCGCTTAGCCATTGAATGTTCCTCAAAAGGTGCGGGAATTTGTGAAAATATATAATAAGCGGCAGCGTTGTGTCGATCACTCCGTCTGTCATTGGACTATTAGTTCGGCATCTTTACTCCGTCATTTTGGGGCAAGTGAAGTGTTGTTGGAAAGCCCTTAAACTGTAGGTCTCGACAAAACTTTGAGTGCAAAAACTTGTTTATAAAGAATTTGGCCTCACAAAGTGGCGTTTTTTATTTCCAATCGATTCCTCGGACCACTTTACCTTTTAGAGTTTTTAATTTGGCGCATTATTTTAATTTATGAAAAAGCCACTTTTTGATCAAAAGTGACATTTTTCAAATCAAAGCATCTACGGCCTGATTTTTGTCACACAAATTGATTGATAACACCCGGCTGATTTTTGGCATCCGGTTTTGGCAAAAATTTAAGTAGAGTCATCTTGATATTTCTGTAAATGTGCTTAAATTTTATTGTGATGTTGTTAAAGTACAGTTGAATGATTTTATGCATTCATAAACAAAAATGGTATCATTCAACATAGCCTACTTTGATATAATCTTGAACCACAAAAATGGAATTGGGATAAATTGGCCCCAGCGGAATTCTTTTTAGCCGTCCTACTACTGCACCCCAGGTAAACATATGCTTGTGGCCGTAGGCGTTGGGTCCTTTTTGGAAAGGAGGCTAACTGACCAGCCCGCATAACATTATTTGAATATAAATAACATCATCACATGGTTTGACATTCCAGACAGAATATATCAAAAAAATCAATGACATTGTACGGATATAATTCAGCATTGGGTACCCTCACCTTTTCCTCGTCTGTCGCAGTTCGCATCTGAAGCACTTGATTCGTCAGATGATTGACGTTTCTAAATTCTTGAATAGCGCTCTCTCCGTCTTCAACGAACCAGTCGTTCTTTTCAGACAGAATGAATATTTTGAATACATTCGATGGACGCGCAGCTGTGGACAGGAATACCTGGAAATGCCAATTAACCTGACCGAGACGATTCCTATAACACACGTAAGGCCAATCGTAGCAAGTGTAATAATTTGAAAGAGCTGGCTGAGCCAATTCATCAATGGAGAAAAAAGTTCGGAAAAAAGCTTTGCTTTAGGTCACTTTGGGAATTTTCGGAACCCACTTTTGGGGTCGGGGAAAACGCTGGGTCGCTGTGATTGAGGTCTCTACCGGATACAGGTATCGACCGGATACAAAGACACATTATATGCCATCGGAACCGCCATGTCATGCCTGTCTAGACATATATGACATGCCATGGCATCATGTTATGATATTTGAATTCTGACAAAAAAGTTTAAAAATTTTGCCAACTTCGGAAATCAAGGGCATGACAGAAAATTTCCTACATTTTTCTTAGAATTGCGTTTTCGCTACTGGTGTCAGAGAAAACGTTATTCAACTCAGTCTGCTGCTTTTAAATAACACAACACTCCTGAGCTGATATCACATTTTTCCGAACACAGCTTTTTCTCCGAACTTTTTCTCCAATTATGAACTGGCTCAATCAGCTCTTTCAAACGTTACACTTGCTATGCTTGACCTTCCGAGTAGTAAGGCAATTTTTTGAAACTTATGTGGTGTTCTGATAAAAGTATGGACGGAACCCAGAGTTTGCACTTTGGGACAAACAGATTTGAAAATTAAGTGGTGAAAAAAATTTTTCCCAAAATAACGTAAAAATATATATCTTAGTAAAAATCGGTTTTTTCTTTTCCCAAGTACCCATATCCCCATGTTTTTGAGCACACCTATAATGTACCCCTGGAGGCCCATTGAAGGAATTAAGCCACCTCCTAAATCAGATCCCTCAAAATGTTCTTTTTTTAATTTGCTAAGAAGTAAGTTTTTGCAGCGAATTTGAATTTTTATTAATAACTATGCTATTATTTCCTAAATTTTGCAAAAATTTTGGAAATAATAACGAACCTCTTTTATCTCGGCCACCGCATTAATCGTCGACTCATCATATAACGTGCAGATGATAATTGGTTGGCTTTGGTGTCGACTAATTCCTTCAATAAAGGCGATCAAATTACGCGGAGAAAGTTTCATTGGCACTGCTCCAAATCTAATTAACTTCATTGCATAGAGATTAGGGTGTTCGCTAAAGGGCATGTCAATTCTGGTCAATCCAAGTTCTTCGCACCGTTGAATAATGGTTGATGAATCCAAAATAAGCTTGCAGTCCTGAGCGAAAATCGGATTTTCATGATCCATCACCAGAATCGGTGAAATATGCAAAGTTCGTCCCGACCACAAATGAACTATGCCTTCCAATGCCGCAATGCCTCTCTTGGTGAGCCTGATATCCGATTTTAACACAAGGGATGTTATTGTGAAGCGAAGGCTTTGAGTTAAAAAAGGTGCCACTTGGTCAAGTGGGAAGTAAAAACGACGCACTTCTTTCGTTGGGTCTTTGAAGTCGGCGATGTTTCGGAGATTCGGGATGAAAGGGGCGCCAATATGAGTTAGAGCGAGTTCCAAGTGAGAAGTTGGATGGGGGCTTATGAGCAAATGTCTGAATACGCGAAATGGGTGCTCGGCAAATCGCCGATTGACAACGTTTCTGAGCGTTCGCGAGACGATTGCCAACTTTTCAAGCTCATCTCGACTGCAATACTGAAGTATATCGAGAATAGGAATATAAGGCATTTGGACAAGTGTTTGAGCCTATAAATCAAGAAATTAAATTTTATAAAATGCATAGAAACACAAAATTTTTATTTACAATTCATTATCCAAATCGAGGAAATACAAAATTATCAAAAGGAGATTCAAATTCGCAGGGTTTCTCACCAAAAGGCTAGGTTTCCCACAATCCAGCCGGTCGACTTGTTAGATCATATCTATCTCTGGTGTAAGATAGAATCATTAGAAAAAATAAGAGAAGGCCACATTTATCACAAAACGTTGCGAATTTGAATCTCATTTTAATAATTTTGTATTGCCTGGATTTGGCTAATGAATTGTATGTAAAACCAAAAAACTTCAATTTGTAAAGATATAAAAAATAGCTGATTGGAGTGTAAAGGATTATGGGATTATTATCTCTTCATATTGATAAACCGAATGTTATTCAACCGTTCTATTGGGCAACCGGCTTCTTAGCTCCATTGAAATTTTGCACAAATTGAGGGAATGTTTTGCACTCGGAGGTTTTTCAGTCAGCAAGGTCGAAAACCTATAAAGGGGACAAAATCCCAGCCGAAAATATCCAGGAAAAGGTCGAAATAAATTAGCTACAAAAATTAGCTACAGAATTAAGACATTTAGCTACAAAATTAAGTTATGCCCAATTCTATAGCAAAACTCCAATTATAATGTAAAAATAACGAGTTGCAGCAGCACGTCAGCCAATCTCGACCGTAATTCACTCAAGAAAAAGGTACTCGTTGTGGAACAACGCAAAGGCAGGCTGACGTTTGAAATTACATTTCACAGATATCCTGAATGTCAAATTATTGGCTGTTTCTCTAAAATGATGCGGATTAGTTAGAGGCGTGTTAGAAAATGATAGACGTAAGTGAGCAAAGATCAATTCATGGTACTTATCCTTTATCGGTACCCAAAATGTGAAAATTTCAAAATTTTATTTAAACAACAGAAAATCATTCTAGATTGAATTAGAAGATAAAAACAAGCAGTAATCGCTCTTAAAAAAGCATCGCGCCGTCATTTTTGATTGAGAATCGGCGTCGAGCTGGAACACATAGACATATGATCGGTAGTTACATGGCGGAATATATGTGGCGCGTTTCTCTGGAGAAAGAAGCTGATGTTTTTGAAGAAATTCTGAAGGCAATAAAGGAATATTGGCCACCTGGTAAAGCTGTCAGAGAATTGAAATTTGATGAATGAGTTAACGAAAATGTTGTTTCCAATGATGAAGTTATTGTTTCTGATGATGAAATTGTTGTTTCAAGTGATGATGAATGATTTTCTGTTGTTTAAATAAGATTTCGAAATTTTCACATTTTGGGTACCGATAAAGGATAAGTACCCAATTCATATGAGTGGATCTTCATAACCGTTACGAATTCCTTCATACTGCAATTCAAGAACATCGAAGTTTGATAGCCCACAATATCCAGGAAGATGACAGAGACAGGAATTAAAATTCCGAAACTTAATGTTTAACTGACATGATTTCTGAACTTTGTGTTATCTGTTACAAATCCTATCGTCATGATACGTCGCAAAACATTTTTGGCGTTATGTGTTATTCGTTAAATATTTAACGAATAACAACCCATTGTATTCGTAGCGTAGAGACGCAGATATACGTTTTCCCCGCTTTCAATGAAGCGATGCTTGATAAAGGCAGGACGCTGGAATATTCTTTTTTTCGGCATTATATTTTTACAAAGAAAGAGAGATAGAAATATCATTGCAAACCAAAAACAATGGTTTAAGTATAGGCTTTTGCAAACAGTGAAAGGAGACTCGGACTCGCCGACCCCTAATTTGTATCTCTGATTTACTCTTACCAAAAGAAGTATAGATTAGGCTATAGCCTTTGACTTTAATTAGGCTAAAACATACATCGCCGACCCGCGCCAGCACAAAATAACATCAGATTTCTGATCAGCGCCACCAAAAGTCTCCAGACACACCAAATCTCGTTGCCAAAAATGGTTTCAATCGCGCGGAGTAGAAACCTAGATGCTCGCTCGGTGACCCCAACAGCTTAGCACTCGGTCATTGATTTACATGAAATATAAAGCTTCTATGTTCCTTATATTGCCTGCGGAAATGTTTCTGACTCAACTCTCAAGAATGCATTTTCCTGGAAGAAAGGTTTTGGTTTTCATACCATGCTCGCCGTACTCCGTTCGTTTTCTGTACATACGTCTGTCAAAGGATACCAAACTCACCCAAATTTCACATTGATTCCAGCATCCCTACAGATTTGGCGACTTAGTGCGAGCAGATATGGAAATAGTTTTATCTCTTAATTGGAGCCCCAATGTAGAGTAATAAAATATAGCTCTCTATTTTAATTTTACTGTATGTTTGAACTTCGTAACAAGCTTTTTAAGTGAACTATACTAGCAACTTGTGATTTATATTACTGATAATGGTGCGTTTAAATTCCCGCCATATTCGTTGAAATGCGCTTCTCTGACGTCTTGAAAGATTTAGAGGCTGCCGCTGTGTGTAACTGTTGTCTCGAACTCTGAATGTTTCCGTTATTTGCTTACATTATCATTTATAAGCTATATAATAATACAAACATCGTTTCTAGAATATAATTTTTTAATGGGCACCAAAATTTTACAATTTCTGCAAAATGAGCGAAAATGTGTTTATTTCGAAATAAGATTTCGATTGAGACTTCGTAGTGGACAGAAATTATGTTTCGTAACTTTTTAAGGCCATTAAAAAAATTTTTTTAATAGGGGTCTGTGACACCTAGGCTCGCTGTATTCGGCTACAGACGCCCAAATGAGATGAGATTTTACTTTTGTGGCAAAAACCAAGCTCAAGAATTTGCGTATGTTTGTGTCCTCGCATTTTCAGTTTGTTTTAATTATTCATAATGATAATTGCAATCAATTTTCAGATCCGTAACATTGCATTCTCTTACACACACGAACAACTCGGAATATGGATTACAATTAAGGAATTTTCACGGACGAAAGGTATGTCCCATTTTGAATAAATAATGGCCGAATATCAGTTTTTGTCCAATTGTTTTAATTTTGTGCGGCAATTAGACACAAAATTAAGTTTGCCCCTAAATGAATCGCATTTGGTGAGTAGTAAAATAGAATACATTCTCGTTTAATCAAGCTACAACTTTTTAATAACTACCAGATTAGTTGGCTCATTTTTGAAATACACTTAATATTAGAAACAAATATTTATAACAATGAAAAATTTTAACAAATAAGCAACATTGGATAAATTTTATTTAAATCATGGAGGATTTTGATTGTTGCCGTTGTTGCCATGCAATATTACACGCAAAATGTCGATCTGAAAGTAAAATAATTATTCTGAAATTTGAATATACACTGAAACAATGCAGTTCTGCGCTATATTATACGTTCAGCATTTGAAAATCTCCCAATTTTAAACTTGGTGCACTTTTCGGCATGCATAGTTTGCTGTTTATGAATAGTTTATATAGACCTGTTATATACCAAAATGTTCCTTAGATTCTGCGGAACATTTTGGCATATAACAGGTCTATATAAATTACCATAAAACGTCTAACTATTAACATACAATAAATGTCATGTTCAAAATTCGGGAAGCTTTAAAAATGTTGATTATAAAGAATGGTTGAATACTTGTTATTCGGAGTTCAGTGTCCGTTCTCTAACAAATTGATTACGTTTGAGAATCCATTAACAGTTAGTTTTCAGGGACTACAGGTGCGTTCATGGATGCATTTATTCTTGCGGTCAGTTAATTTCAGACATTAATTTAAGTTCTCGGTACTCTCTCACCAGCTTTCAGGTTTATCGACTGCGAATTGCGTCCAAAGCATTATGTAAGTTTGCTATTTGGAACAAATTATTAACGTCTATGACAAATTATCACATACGGAATATAGAGTGGGTGGACAGTAGAAACCGACACCCTTCAAATTGCCGCGAAAACATTACCATCAAAATGCGAAACATTCCTTTCGAAATGATAAACAAACCGTCGTTGTTTATCATTTCGAAAGGAATGTTTACCATTTTGATGGTCATGTTTTCGCGGCAATTTGAAGGGATGTAATTTACTATTTTATACGGTTTCTACTGTCCACCCACTCTATCAAACCAAACTTTTTAATAGCTCAGAATTATTACAGCTCTTTTAGGTACATGGAATCACTGTTTATGGCTCCAGTTGATACCGTCTGCTCGACTATCCATTCTACAAGGATCGTGGACCCGCTCTTCACAAGGAAGTGGACGTGTTTCTTACTCACATGTTCAATTAAGTTGTAGGTAAAATTTTTATCTCTTAAAAATACCCATTTTCTTTCTGATGTGTGAACTGTTAATGATACATTGGGATATCAATACCCTTATGCCTAATAGTCACAAATTGTACTATCAATGTGAATCACAGACAAAGAAACGTTTTGATGAAAAAAGGTGCAATTTCGACACCGAATAATACAAAACCAAGCATACAAATACAAACTTACGGCAATGCAAGCCAATAACAGAATGGTGTAATAAAATGCCACTGTTGCAACCGGGATTCCAGTTCCCAAAAACAGCGCACGCTGCACAACCGTTCCGTTCCATCTTTGGATTGGCTGGTCCATGGGGAAGAGATAGTGTGATGGGCCGAGTGAGTCCATCACAACGATCGCTGACAGAGTCCCGGCTGAAAGGCATAGGCCGAGCGCAACGACGTATCCGAAATGGTGATGAGCACGTCGTGGGAGAGTCAAATTGTTGTACATCCATACAGTGAATTGCTGGTGTTCGGCAATAAATGTGAAGGCGGCGACGATTCCAGCCGTTCCCGAGAAACCGGTCAAGAATGTGTCCAGCATGATAGAAATTGAGAGGATGGATGGGTTCGCAAATTGGAAATGAGTATTTTAGGTACTTTTGCCTAGTAAAAGAGTATGTTCTGAGGAACATTTCTTTGTCTCTGATATTCATGTATGACGTGGCCATGAAAGAGATGGCCATTTGGTAACAAAGTCAGCCATTAAATGTATTTAGCTTGTATTTGTCTTTGACAACGACGACGAACACTGAACCAAATCCTCAAACCTGAGCAACAACCAGGAATAAGCACCTACAAATATCTTAAAATTCGGGAACATCCGCGATATAAATCACAACACGGGATTTCTCGGAATCAATAAAAAATCGATCGTTCTCAAAATTTGAGTATTCAATGAAACAATTCAGTTCTTGTGTGATATACAATCTTTGTATTTCCGAAGAATTGATCTCGAAGAAATTGATTATATTTAAGAGTCCATTAACAGTTAGTTTTCAGGGTTTTCAAGGATGCGCGATGGATGTTTCATGGATCTTGCGGTCAGTTCATTTCGGACATTTACTTTAAGATCTCGGTACTCTCTCACCAGCTTTCAGGTATATCGACTATGCGAACGTTTAAAGCATTATGTAAATTCGCTATTCGCTTGACGCCAGTATATAATCATATCGAGATTATATACCAGAAGACGATCCATCTCGAAGTTGGAATCGCAGCTGTGAAAGAATAAAAAAACAAGAAATATGACGACATCATTTTAAACAGCTCTCATGATAACCTGACAATGTGTGGGAGGAGAAAAATTATAGCGCACGGCATAGCCACTTGAATTAAAATTAAACTAGATATATAACTGTTTTATATATTGTATAAGGATTTGTTCAAGATTTAGTTAAATGTTCGCGGTAGATTTCCACCGACTTGGAATCAGGACGCATATCCACAGCGGGTAAAGTGGTAGTTCGTATTAGTGAGGTAACTAGGAAGCGCCACAGCGGCAACGATTACAGCGGCAAATATTTTTTTCTGGATTCAGGCGCCCTAAAAACCCTCGGACACTAATCTCCGGTGAAAAAAAGATTTCACCCGCGCGGAACCGAACCTGAGACGGTCGCACGGCGTGCCAACCCTTAGCACTCGGTCATAGGCACACATTGGTCCATAAGCTTCCACTTTCCTTATATTGCCTGCGAAAACTTTGATGAGTCATAACTCTGCGATCGCCGCTTTTTTCTTTCCGCTTCCAACGGTTTTGTGCTTAGCTCACCGAGACCTATCGTTTGACCTATCAGAAGTCGGGAACTTCGAGCGGGATCGGAAATACATACAGACAAACAGACGGTCACTTTTGCTTTAGGGTGATTGGATGGATCATAAGTTAAAGAGTAAGGATTTCGAGCTATTGGCGTGTTTTACCGCGAATATTTCTTTGCGAAGTTAATAATTAATGTTTCTTGAACCAAAATTGTGCAAATAAAATGAAAGCCAAATATGGTATGAGTAAATGAGAGATAAAATGAAATTAATTTTTAACTACAGCTAGAATTTTGTATATACAATGCTTAAACTCTTCAGTATAATTACCGGATGAGTACACTCTGTCGTTCGGTGCAATCTGAATCAGTCGCTGAGCACAAATCTTTTGTGAGATTTTAGCCCTCAGATATTCCTCAGGCCGAAAAAAATGCTTCTAAATATCTCTAAGAGCTTTGTAATGATTTTCCGACGTCTATAGTCGGCTTCTATAGGGTTATAACGGTAAACCAGCAACAGTGATCCGGGAAATATCCGCTGCCAATTTGTTGGGGGTGTGACATTATTACGAGTGTTGACAGTATTATGATAATGAACGAAAGACTCGCTCCAACTACCTTGATTTTATATAGAGAATAATTCAACACAAATGCAACAAATGTAAACTATTCGTGAACAGTTCGGACATATTTCCAGACGTCCTTTCCATACTTATCGGAGCCGCTTTCCTCCACAAAGCCATAGCTGCGCAGAACCGCTTCGATTAGAATCCAACTTTGCTGGCTAAGATCCTTAATAAAATATTTTGTTTTGTCGGTAGGAGAGGTGCTTTTGTTCAGTGTGATTCTCTGTCGCAAAGCTTGCAAAACTTCATAGTCATCCTGTATTTCGCTCACGATAATATAAGCGGAATTATAATCGGTTCCCATTTTTATTCCAAGAAAACGCGATAGAATGATCACCTCGGTGCGGTGAACTGGATTTCTAAACAGCAATATTATATTTGAAAGTGTGCCGCTTAGTTAAATTATATATCAGTAATGCATTGGCTTCAATCGAATGCCCTAACAAGGAGTGACATATGGTTGGATGTGAGACTCTGGAATTTATATATAATTGTCAAAAAGCAACACGGCGACACAAATGTCCGTTTTTGCATGGATATCCACTTTTTTGGATATCCACTCTGAGATATAAGCGCTTAAAGTTTTTTTCAGTGCTATATAAGTTAGTTTTGCTACTTTACTTTACTTTGCTACTGCTACTTTACTTTACTAGCGAAGTGGGGCCGCTTCGCGGCCCTCACTTCGCTAGTAAGCGGTTAGCGTGCACAGCGGCGCTTCGCGCACCGCCATCAGCGGTCAGATTGGGTTGTTCGGGAGTAGAGCAGCATGAGACTATTTCGGGCCTTCGGCCCTCAAGCAGCTGTTGTTGCTCGCCACCTGCGGTGGCTCGCAAACTCAGACTCAGACTAAGTTTGGCTCAGTCTAAGTTTGGCTCAGTCTAAGTTTGGCTCAGTCTAAGTTTGGCTCAGTCTAAGTTTGGCTCAGTCTAGGTTTGGCTAAGTATGTCTAAGTAAGTCTGGCCCCTCAAAAAACCGGGACAGAAGGACAAAAAGTGATCTTTGATCCCTCAAAAAACCGGGACAGAAGGACAAAAATTGGTAACAGACAAAATACTTGACCGAAATTCGATCTTTGATCCCTTAAAAAGGTAGAAGTCTCAAAATAAGTGATCTTTGATCCCTTAAAAAGGTAGAAGGGACAAATAATTTCTCCTTCTGTCACGTGACAGAAGGAGAAATTATGTCACTAACTTATTATAAGGATAATCTCTCGATCCCCAAAGGCCAAATTCCGAAGTCTCACATCCAACTCGATGTCACTCCTTGTAAGTCTTAGCTTTCGTTGAAGCCATCGCTTCTTCTTTTGGAAGGCTTAAGAAAACTGTTATTGCAAAATCCTCATCGGAGGAGGTTTCTAGAATTCCTATTAGATTATTGAGTCATTCTTAAGCCAACTTACTTCATAGCTTTACGGATATCGCTGACCAACGGCTGGATATTGTAAAAATCGGCTTCACACAATAGCTCTAAACTTAAGCTTCACTAAGCTGATGTTAAATTAAGTTTTTTTTAATGTTATTCATTTTTGATTTCTTTTAATTTTGAGGGCGAGCTTATTTTTATTAAATTCTTTAACACTCAATACTAGAATACTTTCAAAAATTTGTTATGTGTTCGGCCTAGGAAATATTCTCCCTGATTAGCTCTTCCCGACATAAATAAACTTATCAATAAAGCAGAGAAGTACAGTGACGGACAAAAGTTAGTTCCAATTTTTATTTTGTCCATAACTTTTTTTCTAATGTACTATTTTTGATCTGTAAAAAGTATGTTATACTTCAGAATGTATCTCGTCTGACATCTTTTAGCGTTTTTTCGGTCAAAAAATGGCAAAATGCTAAATTTTGACCGAAAAATCGCAACTTTAGACAGCCATAACTTTTTTTTCTACCTAACGAAAAAATGTGAAATTTGCAGGGTATACCCAACTTTTTATGCTGAACAAGATAGCGGTTTCAGATTTTTGAAAAAAGAACTTTCTAGAAAATTCCATTTTTGGCAGTTCCCCCTGTACCCCCCGCAAAAAATGAAAAATTTGAAAAACGCTAAAAGATGTCAGACGAGTATAACATACTTTTTACAGATCAAAAAATAGTACATTAGAAAAAAAGTTATGGAGAAAATAAAAATTGGAACTAACTTTTGTCCGTCACTGTATTTAAATCACGCAAATGTTCTTACCTTTCATTACCTTTTTATGGCCATCCAAATTCAGGACGGGACTTCGAAGATAATTCAAAATGGTACGGAAATGTTCAGGATCGCGGTCGATGAGATAGGCACCGGTTTCGTCCTGAAGAAATATTTTTTATACTTTTTTATTAACTAACGTCTACCGTATCGCTTGGAAGATCGCTATCCACCAGATGAGCCAAGAAGGATCCAGGATGTCGCAAAAGAGTATCTTTCGTGGTGTGGAACATCTAAAATGAAAGATACGTTTGTTTGTATAATTAAATCCAAGTGTTCGGACCACTTCAAAACCGTTTTCTATTCTGTGGTTTTTTCGTTAAACATAAGTGTGAGTTCATTGTACATCAAAAAATTTTTTTAAGAATCTATTCTATGACACTTGTATAAATCCGTAAGAAAATTTAGATGCCAGGTTCTGCTGAGATGTCCGATTATAATGAGATGCCAACAACCATAAGTGTAGATTAGGCTTGGGTTGGGCTTAAGTGAGGGCATATTCGACAACTCTTATGATCAACTCAAATTTGGGCCATTACCCAAAGATTTATAGTTATGGCCAACACAGGATATAGAGGGTCGGTTATGGAGCCGGCATTATGGGTTTTAATTATGATTTTTAACAAAACATGCTATTTAAAAACATAAAGAACAAACAATTAGAAACATTCTCACCTTTCCGCCGACATTCAGGCAAATCCACTTGTTAGTCGACGTTGAATCGTTTCCATTCATGGTTCAAAAAAATTCTAACCGATTTCCTGCAAATTCCACAATGTTAAATTATTCCAATGCATCGCACAACATCGTTTTTTATAGTGCGCAAAACATTGCGAATACAAAAAAATGAGGTCGGAGTTTAAGATTAGGAGCCGCTATCGGTATTGACGACACTATAGTACCGGAGCGAGGTGATGGTGTGCTAGACACCAACATCTGATTTTTCATACAAAATTGTCGTTTGGTATAAAAAATAGCAAAAATTAGATTTTGTGGTTATACGGTATTCACCACCTCCCATGTTATTGGAATACTTGAGTCTGTACCGAATAAAAATATTAAGTGTGAGAAAGTGAAACTGAAAGTTGGACTTTAATATTAGGAATAACTAATAATGCGCTGAATAATAAGTACACTCTCTAAAACTTTGGAATGTTTTATAGGACCGGCCCAAAGTTACACATAAGATTTATTTAGATTATTTATTTTATTATTTATTTATTTTATTCTGATTTCGTTTAAGTAATAATAACACAAATGTATGTGCAGGCAGCCTCAGTTTCCCTGATTTAGACCATGGACTATTCCTTATAGCAGTTCTATGGAATCCCGGGATGGACTGGATTTAATGGACAAACGTTAATTAGCAGCGCTATTAGTGAGTCGATCTCGATTTCGATTATTGAAATTCGATTGAACTCAAATTCTCCACCCAAAGAAAAAAAGAAATGTATACACAAGAAAATACATGAAAACACGCTTTAAATTTTGAGGAAAATGAGAGAAATAATTTGGGCGAGACTCTATTTGCGAGATATTGGCATAATGCTTATTACTATGTATGATTAATCAGAACAAATACAAATGATGCGGATTAGTATGGCATGCTAGAAAATGATTGACGTAAGTGAGCAAAGATCAATTCATTATCATTTTAAAAACTGTGAAAGCATTTTGGAACTTTGGCAATAACTATAAGCCCATGGCTTTGCTTTGCTCTACGCAAGAAAAGCGTTTCTGCTCAAAACTTTTATCGATTTTACCTCAAATTACGGTCCATTTTCCACAAAACAAAAAAACTTCAAAAACTGCACGTATTTCAAATCAACTGCCTCCTTATTGGGACATTAAGTGAAACATAATTGCATTTAAAACTCATTGCTCGAGGGCATTCACTTAATTTCTGTCTGCATTTCTCTTAACAGTTTTCTTTGGACACTTTCCTTGTCTTACTTACACTCATAAGGTAAAGTATCCACAGGCTTAAAACTTAATTTTCTCGCGCAAATGCCAATCAAAATGCGTAACATTCGAGACGAAGTTTTGTTTTGAAAGTGAAAGTCACTTATTCCCTTGAAAGGCATTTCCGGGTTCCTTTGTAACGCAAAAAGTAGTTTTTTGCGTAAAAGTAAAACTAAAAAATAATATGCCCATTTATGGTAACCTCCAATTGGCTTTTCACCTCCAAAAATGATAGTACTTTTCGGGGCTTAGAGTTTTTTGCTGAAATGTCTAGGAGCATTCACCTATATTCAATCTTTCAGCTCGAGGCTTCTTCACTCATCCCAAATGGACCAATATCTGGAGCTGTTAAAACTGAGTCGTCCCTATCGCGTGATTCTCGTGGCCAACGCTTTAATCTCGACCGTTCTGTACCCATATTTGCTTTATCTATTTTTCACTCGAACTCCCAAGGAAATATCGACCTGCATGAGATTCTATATCATAAATGCCACAACCACCTGCTACGCACTTGGCGTAATGCTGGCGATATGGCAGCCGGTGGCAGTGGTTCCTCTGTTGGGTAAGCCATTTTGTACGTCGATGGAATGTCACGGTCAAGATTACACGTATGGTCGAAACACCTCAAAAATGGCGATCGACTTGTGTGGTCCGTTGATTTTCTTTCTGCAAGCTGCAATGCTAAAAAGTCCTGGTCGAGCGATCAAGTTAAGCAGCGTTGGGCTCACTTTTCACTACAAATCGGATCAGAACTTTCAGCGCTTAGCCCAGAGGATCACACACGTCGATTTTCTCTTTAGCGGCGTTCCGAAATATTTTGAAATTCTGTTACCTCAGGATTACCGATCTTTTCAGGATCTAACCTTTTTAATTATTTTTAGCTGGCTATTCCGCCGGTCCGTTACGTCTCATTGGAGATTGGATTAATATATACGCTTACGAGGTCACAGTCGCGCTAATCCTCAACCTGGTCCACGCCTACACAATTGCTTACCTGCTGTATTACGCGGCGCTTAGGCCGACTTCGAAAGTCGCGACGTAATGCTGAGTTGAAATTTGAATTGAAATTTTCTGAAACCCGCCTAGAATTTTCAAACTTAAAAAATTTGAAACTTTGAAACCTCGGTTAAACACAGTTTAAAGTTTTGGTGCATGTAATCCTGGATTCTTCAAAATTTTGAAAATAATCTACAACTCTCAAGATTGATCATTGAACTCTAAGTACCATTACAGGTGGATGGGATCACCTCGCAAGACAGCCCTATACTACACAGTCCAAACGCTGACCGTAATCAGTCTCACGGTCTTCCTCATCCACTACATGCACAATACTCCGGAACAATTCGGAGAGATGCTCGCCGACTTGCCCTCGTCAGAGTTCAAGGCGCTGCTTTCGGCGACAGCGCAGCGAGAGTCGACCTTTGCCTCTTATTCCCATGCCAAATGGACGAAAGGATGGGGCGTGGTTTACATTGGATTCTTTATGGGAATTATTGCGAGTGAATTGCTCATTATAACGGTAATGATCCTCAAAACGGCGAAGGAAATCCAACTGACTAGGAAAATTGTGCGACCTAGCACGCATCTGGTGAGTCATCGGTTTGGATCGGCATTTTCGACCATAACAAGCAAGACAAGTGTTACTTTTCTTATGGCGCCTGAAGCCGCAGGCTTAAGAAAAAGTCTTGTTAAGTCCAGAGCTAAATATGGGCAATACGGGGTGGGGCACAAGGCCAGTTTGGGCACAATGCCAAACTTACGCCAAAGGGGGTTCGAAAGCTATGCTCAAAATCGAATTCCCCGCACATGAAAACGCCAAAACCTGAAAATGGGGTCATAATATGCGATTTGGGCACAATGCCAAAAAGCGAAAAATTTGAAACTCGCGCCCTTAGGTCATGAAACTTTGTACCACAGGGTCGAAAAACTGGCGGTTTTCAGTTAAAACATTTTCCCATACGAATGCCGCGTAATTATGCCCCGCCCTGTAGATACCAAATATAGTCATTAGGAAAAGCGACACTTTTCTACCGTGGAAAAACTTTCCCGAGATCCATTCAAAATCTTCACAGACATTATCCATGCCTTTCAGGTGCAAATGATGATCTTCCGGATATTCTTGTTGAAATCCGTTTTCTTCCTGGTATTCTTCCTGGTGCCACTTTCGATAATACAGCTCTCATTGGCCGGCCTATTTCGCAGCACCTGTGCGCCATTTGTAATGTACTCAATGTTCTCGCTCCACACTCCATTGATCTACCTGCAATTGACATGCGTCATTCGATCCTACCGGCAATTCACCTGGGCTTTGTTGATGCGCACCTTCAGCTTTCTGCGATGCGTTAAGTACAATGAAAGTTTTGGAGAGGAGCATCCTGAGCAGATGTCTGATCATATGTCACAGAGAATGAGCAGTGTCATGGTGACGAGTATAAGGTCGGCGAGAATAGTTGAAAGTGCAAAAGTGCATCCGATCAATTCAAATAACTCTTTGAATGAAACAAATGAATTGAAACCAATAAGATGAACAATAAACGTTTGCAATATACGTTTTTTCTATAATGTTCCAGAAAAACTCATGCCGAAAATGGCGAGCATGGGTAGTAATCACCGGGGTGGGGTATTTGCCGTGCGCCATAGGAAATATTGAATACGTTGCAGTTATTCTTGGGTTTCAGTTCTTCTTGATGTTAACCAACGTCTGATATACTATAAAGAAGAGAACTACTGAAAAGCTGTGTAGTGAGTGAGTGTTTTGAAAGGCATTTAAAAGGAATGTCGCTCGCTTTGCCCGCGGCCCTACGATTATTAGTGCATAATTATTTTTTGGACTGTGATGTATTTCTGAAGCTTTGCTTGCTAACATTTCTATAAATTTTTGGTTGTTTCGAGTTTTTGTATCCATAAAAATAGTCAGTTTATTGCAAAGAATATGAAGGCCATATAACTGTTCAAAGCTAAACACCAGTGAAAACAACACTAATATATCCTTAGGCAATTTAAATTTTACACAAAAATTTCACATTCGACAGTCATTTCTTGACCGGACTTTCATTCAGTGAAATTTCCTTTCAATAATTCGTTTCCGGAAAGCAGCGCAATGACCAGGTCGTCCAAATTCGGGTAGACCAAAAATTTCTCGATCAGATTCACGACTTTGCCCTCGATCCAGTCGCTTAGAATCGAGAAGGCGATCGTCTTGTCTCCAATCTGAAATTGGAAATATATAAACGGTGTCAGCCGAATGAATCGTAGAAACCTGAGGAGTTGCCTTGATTGCAATCTTCGGCGTCTCGCGGAAGCCGTACCTGAAAAATTATTAAAAACTAAACAAACCAAGAAATAAATAATAGACAAAATTAGACATCGAGTCCCTCTAAGGCGCACTGTGTGAGTGGACAACGAGCAGAATCTTCCGCTTTTTGGGGGTCCTGGACCCCAAACTCGCGAGTACCCCCCAAAAACCCATGATTTTAGGGGGGGGTTATCAATGTCAGATTTGGGGTTGACATATGTGAAAACGTGACATCCGTGTGTCACGTGGGTCACGTAAAAGGGCAAGTTTCGCTTCGGATCCGGGCGTGTGATACATAAATCGCTTCGTCTCGCCCAGCTGAGTCGATTGGTACCGGTTTCGCCGGGTAATTTTGCGATTTCCGGAAGATATGGCTTCCGGAAATCCAGAAAATCCCGGATTTGGGGCGTGGTCCGCGGCGCAGCCGCGGGTGGTCCGCGGCGGAGGCCGCGGGTGCGTCCTATGGAATTTTTTGACTAATTTAGACAATTTTTAGACTAATATAGACATTTTTTAGACTATTTGGACAATTTTTAGACTCTTTTTAGACTAATTTAGACAATATTTCGGAAAGACATTTTTGGGGGTAGCATTCGAAAGGAGTTCCGTTTTTGGAGTTGACAAAACCGGAATTTTTGTACTCCGGTGAATATTTTGGAGCTATGTGCGTTCCAATGCAACAAAGCACCAATCCCGAAAAATGTCAGCCTCATAAAATTCCAAATTCCTATATGGTTTTGGTTGCCATTCATTAGGTTCGCGAGTAAATAACTTTCCCAAAACAGTAACAAACTTACCAAAGCCGATCTGACGGAGGGTGCGCGACGTTCGCTGTCATCCTTCCTTCCAGTTGACTAATCTCGACGTTCAAAAGCATACGAGTCTCCGAAATCTCTTCCAATGCCTGAACTTTGAACTTTTATGGCTTATATCCTTTCAAGTCAAACCTTTCGAACAATATTCATCTCAGTTGCACCTTTGAACTTATCGGATTGCGTTATTTTGTCCACCGTTTGCATTTTTCGACCTGGCTTACTGAAAATTCAAATTTGTTCTTTAATTTTTACAATGTTTTCTCGGAAAATTAAATTTTGGAATAAAATTGAAAAATAAAACTTTCCACTATAATTAAAAAGCCTCACATTCTCTCTTTTCCTCTCATTTTCGCTCCAAAATTCTCGTCCGGCTCGTCTTCGGGCGAAAGTGGCACCTCCTCATCCGAATAACGAGTGTCCGGCACGGCTAGCGCGGCATTCTTCACAGGAACACCAAAATATGATGCTTTTCCAGGATCGGGCTCGTCAAAAGATTCGTTTTGATCCGTCAATCGCTTCAAGTCCACTTGGGTCTCTATAGTCAGCTGGACGCTCCCGTCGTACTTCATCTGAAGAGAAGAGTAAAGTAAACCTAATCCATAAGAAATTTCAACATTTGGAGGGAACCAATGAGGGAAGGATGGAGGTCGGATCGGATATACCGCATTTTTGGGTGCTTTTGATTCGTGTTTTTGATTTAAACAAGTCTAATTTTAACCATTTTATGCAAAAAGTGAACATGTATAGAAAAACTCTGTCATGTAAAAACCCTGAAAATTGGACAAAGAAGTAATACAATTGTGAAAAATAATAATTACTGCAACAGAATTGGCAAATTTGACAAATTTTTAGACACAAACAGCAAATTTTGATAAATTCGGAGAAATTTTCAAATATTGCTAAATTTGGTAGAAAATTCTGGATCGGATGTGAAATATCGGATTTTTTAAGCTTTGGATCGGGTTGGCGGTCGCCGAGGATCAGGTCGGAGCCGCGATTAAAGTTTCCAGCTCTGGTATTAGTCGGAACACTAGGAACCTCACCAACGGGGCTGCAAGCGATCCGCCCCAAGTGATCAATCATCCTGATATGGCTGCAATTAGTGTAAGTGGGGTGAGCTGTAAATGGGTTTGGACCGTAAGATGAGTGGCCCCGGGAGCACCACAATGTTTTTCTCTAGCTTCTATACATTTACCGCTACAATTATCTTACCACGCCTGGTTACATCACTGACTGCAGACCACATTTTCAATCTAAACGCCTGGGAAAGACTTTAGATAAATTACTTTTTTCATTAAGACTGTTAATGAAAGCTTTTACTTTACTCTTACATGTTTTACGTAAAGGTTATTAACACTCACATCGAAGTCCATCCAAATGCCCCACTGATCAACAATCGGTCGATACACTTTCAGAATGTTTGGTATTGAAGTTCCCAGGTCAAATTTCACCAGCTTCAGTGTTTCCACAAAACATGGTAGCTAAAAATTGGTACATAGTATCAATGATAGAGCTGCGAGAGACATACATGGACTGCGCCAAGTTTGGTCTTGATTTTCTTGCGCACAAGTCCAAGCCAATGTTCGTCGCGAACAAAGTCGTAGGCTATTCTGGAATGGTTCAGTAGAGTTATTGAAATGAAGAAATCTGAAAACGGATACCTTGAAACGATAAGATTTATCACGGCTATGAATTCGGCACCGGTCTCGGTGCTCGGCCGAGTCCTTTTGTATCTTCCCAGGTCCATAAAGATTGTTTTCGCGCACTGTTTGTCGGAGCGAATAACGGCCTCGTTCATTATCGAGTCCAATTGGCTAAAAATTACTCTCTTTAATCTTAAGACCAAGCTTAAAATATGAATAACTATTGAATAATTAAAAAGAGGTGGTTAGAAAAAATTTTTGGTCCACAATTTTTGTCCAACTATACAAAGTTTACTCTCAAGATGTCCCCACTAACTAAGATGCAAATGCTCCGTAACGTGAAAAAATTTTAATCTTAAGCTTAAAATAGGAATAACTATTGAGTAGTTAAAAATTACCCTAGTAGCTAGAGATACTACTGCTAATTAGATACTATTTTTCAAAAATTAGATGAGAAATAGTACGTAAAAATTAGTGATTACAAAAAATTTTTGGTCCACAATTTTTGTGCACCTATATAAAGTTTACTATCAAGATGTATTTTTAAACTAAAACCCAAAACTGACTTGCGAAACTCAACATCCTGGAGCATATAGACATAGAATTCCCTGGATTTCATGAGATTATCAATCGATGGCATCTGCGCAATTGCTTGACCTTTTTCATTATCGATCGGATAAAGATATTCCTTAGAAGCTATTCGGAGTCTAAAGTCAAACAACTTTATTGCAACGTTATTGCACTTTTAATTTTATAACAGCTCGCCTGTGAAACCAATTTTCCTTTTCACGTGACGATCGCGCGAATAACCAAACTACACGCGATGATTTTCGCTTCAAGCTATGCTTCGACGTGCTGAGTACATCCTCGGATTCAGAGCTGGTCAGTGTATAGTCTATATCTATAGATAATAATCTGTAGATAAAGCGGTAGGCTTAGGAGTGCCCCAGGGTAGACAAAAACGAAACCTATGAAATGGCTACTCAAGGATGTCCAGGAATTGTGTCTTCCGGATTTTTTACATTCGCATTTTTCCCAAAAAGTGGTCAAAAATTTTGGAGCAAATATGATCGCCAAAAATTTATATCCAAAATAAACTCGCCATCTTCAGAATCGCTGCCGATTCCTTCCGTATTGTTTTCCAAGTATCCACGGTCTTTGCTGGCATGTTGAGGATCGAAAGCCAATTCTATTTTTATTGGATACTTGCGACTGAACCAACGCCGTTTTGAGAGATGACATGGACGAAGCTTGATCTTAAGTGCTTTAATCATTCAAGTGAAAGCCAAAGGCAAAGTTAAAGTACGTTTTCTTTTGACAAAAGCGGTGAGTACTTGGCGGTTTTGTGGCCTATGTAAGGCCCCAGGGAATAATCATTTATGTTAATGGCTTAAACTATATAATTATTTTAATGGTTTAAACTATATAATCATTCTAACGGTCTCTCTATACCTTGGCATCACTGACATCGTAAACATCTTCCTTGATGATTTCCGGTTCCGTCTCCGTCAAAGTCGGATCCTCATAGAATGCATGTCTCAAAACGGCTTTTTCGTGATGTTCTATATGCAACATATGGCCTTGAAGACGAACGGTCACAGTTTCGAGCATATTTACGTGGAAAGTTCTTGGATTGTAGCGCTCGTTCAAAAGGTTAACCCAGCCTGAAGAAACGTATTGAAATGTATGTAAGTAGTTGAAAGGATTCAGCAATGAAAGGACTGGCAAAAGAGATTGCTTTTTATAAGATGCCGGAATCCAAAACTGTCTTTTTATATTTCCGAACAAATTTGGTAATTTCAGCTAAAGCTAAGATCAATGATCAATTTTGGATTCCGACTCTTTATTTGTTTATTTATTTGTCAGACCAATACCCAATTCATTGGACTGACATAACCTCACCTCTGTATATCTTTCCTCCTCCCACGTCCTCATTGACATCGACCGATGCGCATGGATTCTGAGTCGTTTTGGTCGACGGAATGTTCGGATTCTCCGGAACTTTATCACTTTTCCGCTTTTTAAAGCAGCACATTTGCGAAAAACGGCGACAACTTTTGCAGTGTGGAGGAAGCAGACAGGTTTCGGTTCCAGAAATCAGAGCGGAGGATCGGAATTTGAAGTCTGAAATTTTAAAATGAAAAATTTATAAAATACTTCCGGCATGCTAAAACTGCAAAATTTACGAATCTAACAAATCCAATTTCCACGAAAAGCATTCAACTTTTGAAAACCTTCTCACAATAATTAGCAGACGCAGTGTGTTGTGGACAAAGATGGGACAAAGATTGGTAAGTTGGACAAAGATTTCATTGTAATTCAAAATCTTAATGAAAACACATTTTCTTAGTTTCAAAAACAGAGCATTCTTTGTGCGAAAAGTTTTCATGTCTTTCATTTGATTGAAGCAGACACTGAAAACTCACAGAGTTTGAAAACGCTTGTTCAAACATAAAACAGTGCCCTTTAACAGAGCCCTTAGAGAAAGAGAAATAGTACGTAAAAATGAGAGGGTAGAGAAACTATCGGGTTATACATCCCTGTATAAACGAATGCAGCCCTGATTTATATAATACATATTAGTTATCCTCTATATTTCTTCTCAAAATGAATTTTGAATCAATGACCGGCGAAATGGCTTAGATAATCAATTTGAGATTGCAATGAAGCTGTAATTATTTTCTTTAGACTTGATATCGTAAGGAAAATCTGGACGATGTAGACGGGGATTAGAACGCAAAAATTTTGACGTGTTTTCAACTATCCCGTTATACACCCCTGTATAACCGGTTGCAGCCCTGTTAGGCACCCTTGAAAATTAAAAATCATTCAATTATTAATCAAATCCTGTTTCTAGCAGGTTCATTGTTTTTATCTGTGTGTTTCATTTATTATTGTTATATACATAGGCAACTTAGGTTAAGCTTAGGCTTAAGCGCCCGAATTTAAGCTTAGACTTAGATTCCTTTCTCTATCTGTTTTTCTCTGCCAAGTTGGCAGCGGTCGGAAAATGGGGCTCCCACAGATTGATCACCCCGAAAATTGATCACCAGAAACTTGGATTTCATGAAGGTCCAAGGCAAATTTGTTATAGAAAACTACCCATAATTATAAATGTACGATGTGTATATATTTCATAGTTGGTCCGTCGAAGACTCGACTCTGTCTGTTTTTACCAGTTCAGTCTTGTCCCTAACTTTGGCGTTGAAACTCCTGAAACCGGCCAATAGTAAAAACAAGACAACAGGACGACATCAACCTCTTAATTGCTGGGCATGGTCGAACACTCGACTCTACCTGTTTTTACCAATTCACTCTACCAGCTCTACTCTATTTAGACACGTAGTCGGTTAGAGTGTTGAAAAGACAAACTAAACCGCGGACTATATGCATGGACTGTATGTTAGACATACAAAGATGTTGGTCCGTTTGATTTAGTTTTGAATTTGTTCAGACACAATCAATCCTGCTTGGCTGTGTTTGTCAGTCTGTGTATGGGCCGCACACTAAATTTTCAATTCATTCATATGATTGTCCGTTTTTCGTCGTCCAATTTCAAGTTACTTTGTCAGGAAACCACTATCTCGCAGAATTATATCGTGTCTTGTACAAGCACAAGCACAATTATATCATGTATCTATTAGGTTGTTCATCGTCGTCGTCAAACGACGACGATCAACCTAATATAAATGACAGTCACTTGCATTTCATTCAGGTGACTTTATGAATTAGTATTATTTTCAAGTATACTACGGCATATTAGTGCTTGTGCTTGTGCAAGCACAAGCACAGTGAAAGCCTAGTGAAAATATTGGCCGAATATAGAATATTATATCGAAACTAGAAGGGTGCCCAGCGCCTTCGGCGCTGGCGAGAAGCCCCATATCAGTTGCCCCTCCTCACCGTTCAACGGGGTGGTTTCATTGGGTCGCCAGCCCAAAGTTCAACGGGGTGGTTTCGACCTGCGCCCACATCAGCGCCACTCGCGCCCCACCCAACCCCACCTGCGCCCATTTTCCCCTGCGCGACTCGCGCCCCAGCCAATCCCCAGCTGCGCCCAGGTGATAACGGTAACTTTGAATAGAAGGGAGGTAACTCAGATGGTTTTTTCTGCGTCATATAAGTCGACCCTAATACACAACTTCCCCAAGTCACTTTGGTGGTGAGTCGGAGAAAAAAATTATCACGCATGGACACTGGCGCTATAGGGAGAAGGCATATGGCATTGGATTGACTGCATCTTTTGCCAACCAAAGAAGGCAGACAGACCTGTCCGCTCGCTCAGCTGCGCACCTGACTGCTTGAGCATCTTTTTGTGTCTTTCACGGACAAACGCGATTTTCCAAGAGAAGATTTTCAGGAAAATAGAGCACTATATTTTAAAGAAAAACAGTTAGACGGTTGCGCTCAATCAATGCGCAGTTTGGACGGTGTCGTGCGTGTGTTACCAGACAGACTACTTTTTTCCAACTCCGTACAACAACCAAAAATTATTTAAGACAATTTGCTAATCTTCGATTTAATAACTTTTCGATTTCCTCAATTGAATAGAATAAATTTTGCAATTACAAAAAATCGAACGAAAAGAGAAGTGATGGAACAGAGGAACTTAAACAACGCAATAATTTCATTTATTTATTACCAAATGTTTTTGTTGTATTAACTTTTGTTTTAGACTATATTTTTTAAAAGTGAAAAAAATAAGAGAAAGAAGGTAGAATAAATTTTTGCGGCGAATTTAAAAAGGTTTGAAATCATAAGCTTGAAGATGGAAAATTAATTTTAGTTTCAACCTTTGGTTAAACTTAGAAATATGGGATTTCACGCATAAATAAAAATTAGCATAAAATTTTAAAAATAAATATTCTCTTTGCAATTAATATTTTTCTAATTGTGTTCGAGAAAGATATTCAAGAATTAAACCGGAGCAATGATTGATCATTATTTTGCAGTTACAATATACAGTTACAATTTGCAGTTACCTATCTTTGTGGTTTTCAGTGTACCTGACTTCTTACCTTGGCTGTCTTCATATGACACTGCAAGTTCTCTCATCTTTTGCATGGGAGCTCTATTTGAGACTCACTTTCTGTGTCCCAATCCTGCAAAATGGCATGTATCAAACCTCGGCACAGTTGATATTGCCAATAAATACCCGGGTGATTACCTTGCTTTCATCCATTTTAAATTTTATTTTAGCAGACCAAATAACCCATCTAATTTATTTATCCTATGAATATTAATCTTCCTTAACCTTGCGTCCACGCAATTAATTTGCAGAGATTTTCACTGTTTCATTTAATTGTTCAATTCATCTAATTTAACTATTGTTATTCTGTTGCTTGTGCACTTATCGCCGCTCCGTTATTTTATCAAAATTAAGTTAGAGAGAGGACTCAATCGATCTTTCTCTTATGCTATGTCTACGCAAGTGGGGGAAAAGGGGAGGGGATTTTGTATTTTTCTCTCGCTTTTACTGCACAAAAATACTCTCTCATTCCCCCGGCCAATCCCCCGGGGGATTAACTCAATGAATCCCCAGAGCACAAAGCTCGCTGTATTCTTTGGGGTGTTCTAGAACAAAGGAGTTTGTTTTGGAATGGCAAAAATGAAATTGTCTTCTCTGTACAGAGCATTTTTGCACAGACATCAAATTTTGGTTGTGTATGCCATTGTGTATGTCGACGAAGACATGTTTTATGTCTGCTTCACAACGCTTTCTCTTCGGGGGATTGGACGAGAGAGTACAGCGCTGTGATTAATCTATAAGAAAAATACAAAATCCCCCGGGGGATTCCCCACGTGCGTAGACCTAGTGTTAGATAGACTCTATTACTCTTACTGCTTTTTTCTCTATTGGCTAGGTAGACTTTATTACACTTTTTCTCTATTGACTGTTACTTTTTATTACTGTATTATCCATGCTCAACTTAATCAATTATTGTTTTATTTTAGTTGCGAAGGTTTCTGTATACCCGGAAAAAATGTTTTCAATCAGCAACAGTGTGATTCATATTGTGTTCTTGATCTTGATGTTTGTAGTGACGTCACATGCACCCAAAGGTTTGCTTGAACTTTATCGATAAGCATAAATAAACTATATTTTGTCGCTAATTTTTTTGGAAAATTGAGGTCAAATTCCTTTGAAAATTTTGAATATTTGTCAATAATTTTATTTTCACCTGATATCTTATACAAAAAAATACAAATTTTTTGTTTTAATGCGATTTCGTAAAGTAAAATCTTCCTGGGGACAAAATTTGATCAGACAAGACTAGACAGAAGTTTCAAAATTTAGACGTAGCAAATGACAAGAAAGCAAAAAGCGAGACTTTTGTCCGGCTAATAGCCCAACAACTGATCAATGACCATGTTTGGAAAGCGGCTTTGCCAGCGTCATACGTCATGAATCCGAAAGCGTTTCTGATCTATGTGACACATTTGATTGACATAAGCAACGGCGAAATGCAACTAAAAACCTTCAAGGAAGAAGACGACACCTTGCACGACAAAATCGTAGCGGATTTAAAAAGGCAAAATATAAACGTGGAAAGCGTGGACAGTGCCGTACTTCTATACATCTATCGCACTATGGACGGGAATATGAACATCGGTCGGTGGTTTTTTAATTTAGTATCAGGTATCATTGGGAATGGTCTATAGTATGGGGATACTAGCTTCAGGGCCTCCCTACGGGAGTCTGATTAAACATTTTATCTATATCCACTCTTACCTAATCCACTCTTACCTAATCCGCAGTGTCTGCGTCACGATCGCCCAAATTTTATTTGCCTCAGATCGGGCCGAAATTTGGTATACCTCCGTTTTAGGGTAGGTTTAGTTTGTGAAATTTTTTTCGGCCCCCCTGCACACACCAAAAAGGGGTAAACGACCCCCTTAACCCCTCCAGGAGCCCAAAATGGAAATGGCGCCAACTTTTCGAGTTCCCTCGATACAGGGCTGAGTGATAGCTAATTTTGTAGTTGAGTAGGGAATGTGCAAAAATTTTTTGGCGGCGATCACAAAAAGTGGCTTTTTGGCCAAAAATTGTCATTGGGTTTCTATCCTTGTATATTTCTAAAACACAATTAATGTTCTATAAAATATTAAACCTCGAGGCATTCAGGTACACGAGAGCTCCTGCTGATGATGCTCGTTCAACAGTTCATTCTAAACTCTCCCGCACTTACAAAATACCATGACGACATGATTGCGCTGGCTAAAAAGATCGAAAAACGCAAGGATGACGGTTTCCGCTTTATAGCGGAATTGTCCAAACAAGGAGAATATAATATCATAGAGCAAGGATTGGAATGCGTTAGACTTGGCAAAACTCCAGCTGACCTTAAGGCAATTTCGGATGCTCTCAAGAACGATGACGAGGAATTACAAAAATTGATCACAAATGTAATGAGTGTTTCGCAAGCGATTGCGAACGCAATGGCGGAATCTCAAATGACGGAATCTGCGGTACAAAAGACGCCTCTGGCAGAAATTGTTGAGCGAGTTTCTTATTATAAGGATAATTCGGGATCTTGGTATAACTTCATACGAAAAACATGTACGTTGCATTCTATCTTCTTACAATACTAATTCCCATTCCCTTGTTTCTAAAAGCGACCTTATTCCTTTTAAGGAAATAAATAACAGAATGAAAAATACAGGGTGATTAATTTAAATCCCATGTTTTCTTTTTTTAAATAATTTTTTAAAATTCGCGCCATATATATATAAGAGTTTATGCTCCTTTTGCAGCCCAGTCTTTGACATTTTGTATAAAAAAAGATCTGCGCGATCGGCCCACAAAAAAGTGGAAAACGACGTTGCCAAGGGCTGAAAAATTTCCCCAAAATTCGACCTCTGCAAAAATCCAAAAGCCCCATATAAAGCAATGTAAGGGTTGTTCGGGAGCTTAAGCCTAAGATTAAGTCCCTTAGGCCCCATATTGTTCGGAGCCCCAAGCCTAGGGCTTCAGTATGCCCTTTTAAGGGTTGTTTAAGCCTAAAAATTGGGCATGAAATAATATGAAATACGAATTCAGCGGAAAAATTAGCATTTTCATGCTTTTTGGCCATTTTTATGTGATTTTCTGAAAATGGGAGGTATTATGACCGGGGGTATTTTGGCTGGGGTATTTTGGCCGGGGGTATTTTGGCTGGGGTATTTTGGCCGGGGGTATTTTGACCGGGGGTATTTTAACCGCGATTATTTTGACCGCTTCCCCATAGCATAGCGTAACACCTGTAATTACTCCTCCAAACAGAATGCCAAACGTACTTGCGGTATCGCCCGACCAAAACTAAGTGCATATTCGTGTAGATCTCGTCGAGTTACGTAAGAATAACCCCAAATTCAAACTTTGTCATTGAAAATATCGGAGAAAAGGGAGACTTTGAAATTTTAAGTTCCAATTTTTTGTGTTTGAAAAATAATTCCTCGGGGGAGTAATTACAGGACATACGGTAATTTTTATGTAACTGAGTACAGTAACCGGAGAATTGCTCAAAAATCCCAAATAAATCCTGAAATTAAGTGACGTACAATACAACAAAGTTTGCTCCAATCAGCTACATAAATTGGAGGGCGGGCCTTCCTGAAAGCCATCAATTTGACAACTCCAAAGGAACAACCCAGCACGAACTTGAGAAGGACTTTTCTAATGCCGTTATGTTCCAACACGTGTTCGAAAAAGTGACTCAGCTCCCAACCAATGATTATAGCGAGAAAAGCTGGATCCATATTTTCGGAGCACAACCGTGTACCGAAAAAAATCTAAAAAGGCTTCACGTTGATGTCAACGCTATGCAAGAGTGCAAGAAATTTGAACACGACATTGTGAGTACACTGAAAAAAATCAAGAAAGATGAGAACGGTCTGGAAAATAACGGTCATGTTCCGGTGCGTCCGGTTTGTAAGCAAATATATGAGTGGTATTTGCAACTTTATCAAGCTTACTCGGCCGAACTGAAACGATTCAAGCCGAAGAACAAGCCCAAGGACGAAGACGAGCAGTTGGAGCAAGAGTGGGAGTTGGAAAGACGAGAAAATAGGAAGAAACGTGCCAAGGAGCAAGCTATGAGATTCATACGATTGTCAGAAAGTTCGCAAATGTGGCTCAAGATTCTATAGAATGGTGGAATATCCGGTGGATTGGATTTTGGTTTGGAATTAAAATTTTAGCGGAAGAAAAACTCTCAATGTAAATTGGGCGGTATTTTTGTATAGAGCAGGAATAGAATAGGAAAAATTGACCATTCGAATTGGCATTTGTAAATCAATTCAAAAATATTGAATTTTGAAGGGAGTGATCAGATTGGGAAGTTTAGATTAGGAAATCAAGATAAATTTAAGCAAAAGTTTATCGTTTGTATTTATTTTTTACACTTTATTATTATCAAATGATATATTTTTAGAAAAAACAAGAAAAACAACAGTGACGACTTGAACAGCTTGAACTTTCCAGCTTTTATCCACTATACTCCACAGCAAACATTTTTGTGTTTATTCGATTTTTTTGTGCTGCTGAAAATAAATAATAAATATAATAAAATAAAAATAGTGCATTTTATAAATTCACTTTCAAAATAACAAATTAAATCTTTATCTTCACAACATTCGTTTAATTTTCAAATTCAAATGCCACATTATGCTAATCCAGGTATGCCTTTATCTTCGCTTCTGAGCTTGGCTCTATCCATTGAACGCCATCGGCTGTCGAAATCAAATCGGTGACCGCTTTTCTCGCACTGAACATTCCATTCTTCATTACGTCAAATTTCACTTCGCCCTGCTTTTCGGCGACATTTTTGTTCATTGGAGGAAAGTTTTCGGAAAAGTTTCGAGCCATATATTCAGAGTATTCAGCTTGGCGCGGCCCGATTTCCGCTAATGCGCGAAACATTTTCATCGGAAACATTGCCAGGTCGCCGTAATCTCCGGATCTTCCCTTCCCATTTTCAACTATTTTCTCGATAATATTTTCCCAGGTGTCGAACTTTTTCGACCAATCCAATTGACCGTCGGACAGACCGAAATGTTTTATAAACCAGGTGTCTAAACACTTCAGGAACTTAAGGCTTTCATTGATTACGAACAGATTCATCTCTTCCATGTAGAAGAACGAGAGCTTTCGTGCTAGGACCGCGTTGGTGTTTGGTGCCTGAAAATTTGGATCAATATGCCATTTTTGCCACTTTTAAATGGCCATTCCTTTATAGTATTTCGTTGCATTCCTTCCGTGCACCCGTGGGAACTTTCTGAGTGCAGCTCTTTTGGGACGCGTGATGGCTCAAAATGCTCCTAGCGTGATGCTGAGGCGGAATTCGGAAAAATTTTTTAACGCAGGTCACAAAAAGTGCCTTTTTTGCCAAAAAGTGTCATTTTTTACAGTTTTTAGCCTTCCACGGACCAAAGCGTTTAAGGGGCTAATTTTTTGCATCCGGGGGTTTTCGATGGTGCTGAATCCGAATCGGATGTCAAATTCGAGATTTGTTCTCACGAGGTCGTGGTATTCTTACCAGGTCTCTTACGTGGTCAGAATCAAATTTCCGTTTATATAGAATCCCGAACATGGCGTGCCAGCTCTGTGGTCGGGGCGCGGAGCGCCCCGACCTCTCACTTGGAATGCGAGGGTACCTAGAGCTCTACTGCCTAACAACCCTTACTCCCGATCAACAGTTCCAGCACCTGTTCCGGGTGCGGAGCACCTGTTGCTTCTTGTTTTCATATAAAAAATCTCAACCGTTAAATCGGAGAGCTTGTGCTTAAAGATGGAATTTTGCAAATTTGGCGGAAGCTCATTCACGACATGGTTTTTGATCAGTTCACGGTACGATATTTTCTGGGCCTCGCGCAGCTTCTGTTCCTCATCCGGAGTTTTTGTCGTCTGTTTGGGCAATTTGTCCCAAATGTACTTTCTTGGAGCGTATTTTAGCGCATGCGTGTATTTTTTTACATCACCGCATTCGGCGGCCATATCCAGCAACGCTTTCATCTTTTTCATCTAAATTGGCAGAATTGTGGCCAAAGAGTAAAGTTTGGTTGGGTTTTAAGCTGGGGCTAAAGTTCAACAAATGGGGGAAATGAACTTGTTCGAGGTGATGAGAAACGTTTCGTCGCTTCAGAGGGGAATGCGCCCATTTTCAGAAAATCACATAAAAATGGCCAAAAAGCATGAAATTGCTTTTTTTCGCTGAATTCGTATTTCACATTAATTTTTGCTCAATTTTTAGGTTTTAGATAGAACAACCCTTATAAGGGCATACTTTAGGCTTAGGCTTAAGATAAGAGGACGTAGTCTTATACATAAGCTCCCGAACAACCCTAACATTACCTTATATGGGGCTTTAGGCTTAGAAACTCTGTGCTATACGAATTCAGCGAAAAAATTACCCAGGAACGCATTTTTGGGTATTTTATGTCATTTTCTGAAAACGGGAGCGTTTTGCCCGGGACTCGCTTCAGAAACGCCGGAAAACTGGACCCGCAGCTGCAATAGCTGACGGATTGAAATGGTGTTTTATTGAAGACAAAGTTTGTTTTGGGTTTGAAATACATTACAGAATTGCGCATATAAAACATACTAAAAATCTAAAACTAATCTAAACTTCTGATCACGAAAATGTCTCATTTACCTCGTCCTCCACTATTTGAAGGGATGCATTGTCGTCAAAGGCGGAGGGAAGATCCGCAGAGTGTATAGGTGAGTTGATGACGTCGCCTGGTTTAAATAGGAATACCAAAAGCAGGTACAAAGTGTTTCGGAGCATCACTATCCGAGCCGACAACCTATGATCAAATTTGCTATATAAGATCGAAAAACGGACAATCATAATTGAAAATTTAGTACAGACTCCATGGTTACGCCAAGTACTTTAAACCAGTCAGTTTAAGTTTTAAGTTCAGGAAAAGTAGTAAATTCATAACTACTAAAGAGTGCAAAAATTAAAACAGCGGTAAAAGCAATTAATAAGCTAACAAATGAATTCAATATATTTCATCAAATTGGAGACTGTTAATTGCGACACTCAGGAGAACAAATGAATAAAAGTAATAAAAATGGTCCATTTTCCAAGATACGTCACTCACATATATACAAGCATCCAAACTATGGTCCATCAATTTGGTGAGGTAAAGTATAGACGAAATTGAGCAAATATTTGCTATGCCGTTGTATTAATTTTGGTGTATAGTTCGATCGTCAAGAGCTGTCGCGATCCAAAAATCGACTAAATGTCAAGAATGCATTACAGAAATGGGAAGTGTAATTCTTTCGTTTCGTTGGAATTGAGAGAGAAAAATCGTAAACAGTTTCGCGCGCCTTGGAAATTTTCTAAAGTTTGCTCCATGTTTTGCTACACTACAATTTTATGTTTGGAAATAGCAAAAATCAAACTCAAGATTTTAGAATTTGGTTTATAAAATTTTTAAAATCGATTGACGAAAAATTCTAGCATCTGCCGTTGACGCAGCTATTTCAGAGCGGTACAAACAAGTTTTGTAAATTTGATTCTTCCTACTTTATTTGTGAATAGACTTGAGCGAATGACAAAAATGAAAACATTTTAAAAAATTTGGGATTTTTGGATGAAAAATTAATAAAATACGAATTTTATGACATTTTATACGGTGGCGCGTAAATGTCCCTTTCTTGGCACTCAATTGTCCGACGCGCTATCGTCCGGCGCAAATAGCAAAATATGATTTTTGCTATTTCTGGACCATAGAAGGGTCACATTTTCAGAGAGTACACATAGTCAACGATCACAACCAAAAGTTTGAATGGAATCTGGTTTCATTCGGAATGGAATGTCCTATTTCAATGTCCCTTTGTAAAAAAATATTTTACCCGATTTTCTCAGCCTCAAATTATATTCTTATTTTCAAAATGCTCTACGATATATTCCTCCACGCTATAAAAGTCACTGCGGACGTTATAAAAAACACTATTTAATTCCTTGTGCTGTCGCTTATTTATACGAATATTTCAGAGTTTGCACGGTGATCACTCGAACACAAAACGTAAGATTCTTTACAGGTTCGTACTCCGTATTCCAATACAATTGAAGGCCGCTACTTCGAGCAATATTCTCTCTCATTCACCTCTCTCATTCAGATTTTGGTTGTTCCCGCCACGAAAATAGGGAAAACCGCTATTTTCTTAAAAAAATGGCGGCATTCGTTCGGAATCAGCGCATAAAAAAATTCGTAAAAACATATTTGCAGAAAAAGCTTTGACGTTTTCAAAAAATTGATTTTTTTTTCGAAAACCATGTGGTCCCCCTGCGGTCAGAAAAATCAAATTTTTCGGTATTTTTCATAGTGATATTTTTCATATTTTTCACAAATGACCATTTGCGGGCCATTTTTGACCAAAAATGGCCCTTTTTTTGAAGAAAATAGCGGTTTTCCTATTTACGTGGCGTGACCAACCAAAATCTGACGGCAAATTCGGATTCCCCGCATCAAAAACCCTGTATAGGTGAAATTGGCAAAATTTCCGGACCCTGGCTCGAGTGTCAAAACTTAGTGAACAACCTAATATCACACATTTTACCCGGCATCTAAACAAAGCGCACATTTTATTCAACGAAACGCTCTCCCTTCAATGTACGAAATACGTTTGCCTACGTTTTCTAAATATGTCCAATATTTGTGATTGACTACTACTTCTTTACTATGTTTATAAGCTTCGCCGTACAATTCCGCACATCCATATCACCTTTAAAGTCTGTACAAAAGCTATGGCCGCACCCATTTTTTTGGCGTTTAGCCACTGTTTTGAAAATGAGTTTCGTAACTGATTTTATAGGAAGTTAGAGCACTTAGGATAATGTAGAAATAATATAAAAACCGGGGGCCACCTTTGCATTTTTGAAACTTTTCTTTGAACGATTGATATTTTCACTGTACAAAAGCTATGGCCGCACCTCTTTTTTTGACATGTCAATTGGCAAATTTCATAAAATCGCCTCAAAATCTAAAAATTAACGTCATTTTCGTGATCAGCGCATCAAATTACCCTAGAAAACACTTTTTCAGACAAAAAAATCAACAAAAAAATTTTTCGATCCATAGGGGGGACCACATGGATTTTTTGACAATTTCGAGACATTTTCAAAAGATTGCCAAAATTGGCACTTTTTGGCGTTCGGTCAAAAATAGGATGAAAGGTCCAGAAACTAGAGACTTCACCGCACCAGAAGCAAAAAACCGCACTGAATATCGCAAATAAAACATCGACCACATTTCAATTGAAGTTCAAGTTCCCAAAAAATACCAATTTTCCATACAAAATGTCAACTTGAACTTTAACCAAAAATTTTACCCATGTTTTATATATATTTTTTATATTTACTAGGTTATCGAAGGTGCTCTAACTTTCTGCAAAATCAGATTTCGAAAGACATTTCAAAATCTTGACAAAACACCCAAATCTCAAGTGCTGCTATAGCTTTTTTACAAACTGTAGAGAAAGGATATTCTTTCTGTGTATGAATCAATGGCTTTCTCTGCTGCAGCATTGTTCTTGTCAGTCTTTTCATTTTCTTGTGATGAGTTATCCTAAGTGCTCTAACTTCCTATAAAATCAGTTACGAAACTCATTTTCAAAACAGTGGCTAAACGCCAAAAAAATGGGTGCGGCCATAGCTTTTGTACAGACTTTATATTAGTTAACTCTATATTAGTTTCTCTTATGCTGGCCTTACAATAGCGAAATATCTGATGTGTGATGAAATTTCATCACACATCACCCGCTTACAATAGCGAAAATTCTGATGAAATTTCATCGGGCGATGAAATTTTCATCGGGTGCTCACAATAGCGAAATATCTGATGTGTGATGAAAAATCTGATGGGTGATTCTGATCAAACAAAAGTTTGATCAGATTTGTGGGGAGATTTTTTTCATCAGATTTCATTTCCATTTTTGCCATGTTTTCTCTATGTTGGTCATAAATCTGATGTTACTCACTCTATGTCAACTTTTTGTCTAGATTTCAACGCGTTTTTCAGAATTTTTCTAACTTTTCATTTTTTCACTCAAAAATGCATTTTTTTCAACGACCCTAATTTTCATCAGATTTTGGGTGCATTTTTCGGGCTTTTTCATTGTGGTTATCATATGTCTTGTAAATATATTGTGTTTTTGTGTAAATTTTTTTTATTCTTTGGTACAAAAGTGAAATTTGTAGCTTAATTTCATAATTCCTTTGCGGTTTGTAGTGTCTGCTGCTGTCTCTAACATATTGTTTGACTTTTAAGCAGGGTTTCCATCGGGTCGGGTCAAAAATAAGAACATTTTTATAAATTTTTATCAATAGGGTCCCCCTATTGATTTTTTCGAAACTTTTTTTCCGGCGGCCGCCGGAGAAAATTTTCCCGATTTTTTCAAAAGTTTCAAAAAATCTTGCAAATTTTGCTCACAATTTTCAAAATTTCGTCTAAAATTTTCCGCTATTTCTTTAAATTTTCTAAAAATGGTTTTAGAAATTTTTTGCCAAAAAACCATAGGGGGACCCTATTGAATGAAAAATCGTTTTCTGAAAAATTTGTCGAAAAAATTAATAGGGTCCCCCCATGGTTTATTTGGCAAAAAATTTCTAAAAAACTTTTTTGCCAAAAAAACCATAGGGGGCCCTATTGATTGAAAATCGTTTTCTGAATCTTTTTCAATTTTTGATGATTTTCATATGAAAATTTTTAATATTTTTAAAATACTTGATGGAGTTGCTTGTATTTCAAAAATTCCCATTTGGAAATGGATATTGCGTGAAATAAGAACAAAATAAGAACATTTTAAATTTGTAAGATTGGGACCCTAAAAATAAGAACATTTCTTACAAATAAGAACAGATAGAAACCCTGCTTTTAAGAGACAATGCTCAATTTATTTTTTTACCTCATTATGTATTGTCCATTCTTCAATAAAATAATTTTTGAGTGAATTATCTCTTGCGGAAATCACTGTAAATAATATTTGACAAAACATGGCATTGTTTTTCCAAAGAAAATAAATTTTTGATATTAAAGAACACTAATATAACAAAGTTCGTAATAATTTTGTAAAAATTGCGCTGTTTTATGTAATATAGTCAAATAAATAGTAAAAAATCCGATGAAATTGAGTATGGATGGAATAAATGGATTTTTGAGTGAAAAAATGAAAAGTCAGAAAAATTCTGATAAATGCATTGAAATCCCGACAAGAAGTTGATATAGAGTGAGTAATGTCAGGTTTATGACCAACATAGAGAAAAACGCTCCAAAATGGAAATAAAATATGTAGATAAAATAACTGCTATATTTAACACTTGAATATTTCATCAAATTTTTCGCTATTGTAAGCGGGTGATGTGTGATGAAATTTCATCGGAATTTTCATCGGAAAATCTGATGAAAATTAATTTCATCAGATATTTCCTGATTGTAAGAGGGCATGGGCGTGCGTACAATCAGGGGAAATCTGATGTGTGATGAAATTTCATCACACATCAGAATCGCCCCTGATTGTAAGGCTAGCATTACTCCCAGTTTGGTATCTCAGGAACGGTGCATAGGTATTGTTTAAATCATTTTTTTCTTTGTCTAATATTTGTGTTATCATATTATCCTTGAATTAATTTTAGTATTCGATTTCGTTGTGGCCGCTGCGGAATCTCTCTCGCCTTCCAGCCAATCTATAATGTTCAACAACGAATGGCAATTCACAGTGAGCGGAGATGTCTCGACTGCTAAATATCTCCAGGTGTCTGCTAAGGAAGGCATTTGCTTTGCTGAACGGGATTTTGTGGTATACGGCCGCATTATCAAATCCGAGAGTATGGCATTTCGACAGGGGGACGCAGTCGCCTTCCCCTAGAAGCAGCCACCGTGGTTGTACCATTTTTCGAAAACAAGCAAAAACTGCTTGTAGAATTCGTCCGCACGTGGGTAAACGAAGTCGTTTTCTATGTGAAAGGTGAGAAAGGCTTTTGTTCCCGGTGAATATTTCGGAAATTACAGCCTCATAAAATTCCAAATTCCGACATAATTATGATTTTCATAGCCAAATAAATGTCAGATACTCTGTAAACTTAACGACAGTACTACAAAAAACAAAGTTTTTCTTTCCATATTTTTGTAACGTATAATTTAATCTCTTATATCAAATTTATATCGAACCGCTATAACGAAACTTTAATATTAACTATTTCATAACATCTCTATAATAATTAACCGCTTGCAAAAGAGACAACTTTTCTAAACCAAAATTATTTTATTCCTTAGTCAGCACCAACTCAAATATAGGCCGCACTTATTACTCACTCGGCATTCACTCTCTCTATTTCGAAAGTGAATGGTTTCCAACTCCCAAAAGCAAACATTTCGCTATCCATTTACTGTTATTCCATAACTAAAATATGACTCATTTTGTCTAACCAAATCGAGCAGCAGCAAAGATTTAAAGTCGGACTCGATGCCCGTTGAACTTTATTATACTCTAAAGTATCATAGATATTGATCCTATATTTTTAGACTAGACTTCGCTAAAGATCCTTACATTTTGACACAAATGCTGAAATTGATACAGTTCTGTTTATTTCTTGCGATCCTCGGAATAGTGTAAGATAATTTTGTAAATTTGTTCCAGGATTTCAGCGACTATTTTCGAATATTTTAAACAGTCATTTTTCATCAGTTTTTGCCTGCCCATTGAACATCTGCAGAAAAGCATAATAATCGATGTAAAATATTCGAACATTTATACAAAGAAGTGATCTAACAAATTTTCGATCACATTTCGACAGGCTGAATAACAATAAGTAGTTTTGCACATTTTTACTTGGCCCAAGAAATTTATGTCAGCTTTTTAAACTGAAATTAACATACATCCTGGGAGCTAGCAAGCTAATTAGCAAATTTACTTGGCAATTCGTGGATCGCAAATTTCTTCAGCTGAAATTTGTATATAATCTGACCATAATTCCAGCCATGCCATAATGCGCCATGAGCACAAAGAATGGAATACTGAAAACGGACAGGCCCAAGTCGACTCATTCGTTTTCACAATTGGAGAAAGTGGCACTAATGCCACTGGTGGTGGACTCGGAGGTGTGTCCGAGGAAGAGAAGCGAGACTGGAGCGACTTTAAACAGAAATTTGGTAAGAGATGTTCTAAGACTAATGTTTGTATTTCCTTGATCGAACTGGGAGAACGAAACTTGACCGGAAGAATCATACCTCTCCGTTTCGGCCAATTTAGTCCGGATAACCGAAGTTTCGCTTAAAAATTTGAATTTTATGGCGCGAATTTTTATTTTTTTTTAATAATTTTTCTATTTTTGGCAAATTTTTGGAAGATTTTTGAAAAATTTATAAAAAGTAGGCTGAAAACAGCAAAATATATAGAAAAATTTCAAATTTTTGACCGAAAATTCGGAATTTTTGGTGAAAAATCGGCCAAAAATAGCAAAATTTTCAAATCAATAGGGGGACCCTTTTGTCATAAATTTTCCCAATTCCGTCCGGGTAAACAAATTTGTGTGGATTTTGTATGGAAAAAATCCGTCCCGGCCAAAATCCGTCCGGATAACTGAAAATCCGGATAAGTGTGTGTCCGGATAAGTGAACTTAGACTGTATAGTGTTTTCCGATTAGAGAGAAAAATTTCTATAAAAAAGCATTCATACTCAAATCAGGTCTGACTGTTTATGCGGTGTGAGTGTTTAGGCAGCCGGCCCTATTACTCACCAACTTATTTCGAGAGTGAATGATCTCTCATGTCCAAAAGTAAATATTTCGCAAATTATTTTCTCTCATAATTAAAATATGATTCATATTCAGAATTGTTAATCTCAACAGGCACACCTGCTATATTTTTCAGTTGAAGTGTGGTGGTAGAACTTCGTTTTTCTCCACTACAATTTTCCTAGTTGAGAGGGGAAAACTGTTATTTTTAAGCAAATATCAAGAGTTCTACACGACCTTCTGGGGTTCTATCAGATTCTAAGTAGAACTATGTTTTGGCTAATATGCGGAATTATCCATAAGAGTATTATTTTTAGGAAAATCCTATGGCGATGACGAGCCACAAAGAATGCAAGCGTTTCTCACATCCCGAAAACGCGTCAACGATCACAACCAAAAGTTTGAACAGAAACTGGTTTCATTCCGAATCGAAATCAATCATTTGGCTGATATGGTATTTTTGAATTTATATTTTTGGCGCCAAAACGAAAATAAGCCAATTTTAGTTGGAAGATGAGTACAGAAAGCTAAACAATTATAAAGTGCAAAGTAATGTTACGTCGAAAAGTGAAAGTGAATCGAAAACTGATGAATCATTGGAATCCTGTGAAAGTGCGGAGAGAAGGAAACGAGACACGATTCCGGAGTCTCTGGATTGGAAAGAACAGGGATTGGTGACAGGTGTCAAGGATCAGGTAATGTAATTTTTAAGCCATTTTTGCCGACAAATGTGGTTTCATGATTTTTTGATTGCGTATGGTCCATTTTGATATTTTCATAAGACATAAAAAAAAGAAGTTCAGGATCGGTACAAGTTTTGATCCTGAAGTTCGACCTAATTCCGATCCGTTATCTACACCGGCCCTGGCTCTGGTAGAGGTTCAACATTAGGATTGCTCTTTAGAAACGGGAAATTATGAGAAATCGGAAAACTATGAAAATTTTAGTTTTAAGGAATAATATACTTAAAAACGCGTTAGCGTAATTATTTGTTTAGGGCCAATGTGGAAGTTGCTATACCTTCAGTACCACGGGCTCCTTAGAGGGCCAATATAAAAAGGCCACCGGAAAATTGGTGTCGTTTTCCGAGCAAGAACTTGTCGATTGTTCCACCGAAATGCCCAATAGCGGATGTAATGGCGGTAATGTCGAGACTGTGAGTTTGATAATATTAGGGTTCTTAAGCAAGATTTATTAATTCTTGTAAAAAATATGGAATTCTGTATCAATTTAGGCCTTGGAGCATACAATCAAATATGGAGGATTGGACACAGAAGCAGAATATCCTTATAAAGCAATGGTACGTTGGACTCTGTCCAAATTGTGCATTTGCATATTAAGAGACTTGAATCTTGTGCGACCGGTCAATTAATCGACTGCTTGTTTTGCGAGCATTGAAATTTCGCGAAAATTGAACGAATTTGCATAGATTTTGTATTCCTTACATCTGTCCGACCATGCTGATTCCGAATTAAAAGTCGAATTTTAGTCGGAGTATATGGCATATGCCCTAATCAAATTCCCTGCAAGTTACCGTCAAATTCCATTTTACACAATGTTGGTCTATGATGCTACTGTTTATATCTCAACTTTTTCTCTAGTTTTCAATGCTTTTTTCTATTTTTCATTCGTAAGTATATTTTTCATTCACAAAAGTATTGGAAATTAGAGAAAGAGCAGACATAGTGGCAGTAACATCAAATTTTTTTATCGACATAGTAAAAAATGCCCGAAAATGGTTAAACAAATCAATTTTTCGTCATGTATTCCATAACGGTTTTAACTTAAGAAAATTCTGTTTTGCAAACCGGAAATGATTATTTCTTCCAGGATTCGACTTGTTCCTCAAACAACTCCCATCCTGCTTGGACCAAATCTCGTCCAACTTCCTATCAAACCATCGAACCATCTGGCGACGAGAACGCATTAAAAGAAAATGTCGCCAAAATTGGCCCAATCTCGGCGATTATGGACGCAAGTCTCTGGAGCTACCAGCTGTATAAGCACGGAGTCTATTATGAATCCGCATGTGATAGCAACAGATTGAACCACGCTGTATTGATAGTTGGTTATGGTACTGATCCGGAACATGGAGACTATTGGCTGATAAAGAACAGGTAAAAAAGTACAGGAAAATACCTTACTCTTGATACAGTCGACTCTCTTTATAACGGCGATTTTGTCCGTTCCCCAGACCGCCGTTATAAAGAGAGGCGACTGTATGACAAAATTCGACCTATTTTGCCTTTTTGGAGGAGTTTCACTATGTTTGACCATAAATCTGATATAATTAACTCTATGTCAGCTTTTGTGCAGTTTTCAACGCTTTCAATTTTTTGTATTCGCGCTATATGCCAATTTAACCAATTAACCATCACTCTTATAGAGTAATGAAATATTGACTTAACTAGCTGCACTGGTGGTGCCTACGTCACCACGGAGCCTTAGGCTGTGGCTTTGTCAGTGAGACTCGCGGCCTTAGGCCGATCGAAGGGGGATTTGAGGAGCCTAATTATTTGGACATGCACCCCTAAGAATCAACATTCCAAAAATGGGTAACACAATGTGTTACACACTGACATAAGCATCCCTAAGAATTTTTCTATATTTTGTCAAAATTTAGCTACATTTTAGCTAAATTTTGACCTCAAATTCGGATTCGCCGCAAAAAGTTACCCTAAAATAGGTACATTTTGTAAGTAACGATCCATAAGAATGCAATTCCAAAAATGGGTAACACAATGTGTTACACACTGACAAGCAATTCCAAATATTGTGACGGACCTAAGCCGCGTATTATAAAAATTAACACTTTTTGGCGCGAATTAAAATTTTTTAGAAGAACTGGAAGTTGACATAGAGTAAGTTATGACAGATTTATGGTGAATGTAGAGGACAGTGCCGGACTCTGGCCATTTTTGAACCCCGGGGAATTTGGTGTCTGGATGCATTCTTAGGGGTGCATTTTTCAATTTTCATAAGGATTTTCAAAGCTGGACCCCGGGGAATTCCCCTATTTCCCCATATGAAAAAACGGCTGGTAGAGGAAACCATTATTTTATGAATCATTGTTCTAAACTATTCAATGCCGCAACTTTCAGCTGGGGTGTTGGTTGGGGCGAACAAGGATACATGCGCTTGGCCCGAAACAAGGACAATCACTGCGGCTTGGCATCGCATGCCTCTTATCCCATCCTGGACGTGACTTCCACTGGCAAGAATAGCAATGAGAATGTGCCAAATGATAGCGGTAGTATTCATAGCGCGAGCGGAAACGACGACGGTCAAAACGGAGCAAGTGACGAAAATGGAGGAGACGGAGGCAGTCATTTCTTCCCGAATTTTTGGGATTTCTTAGGCTACGGTAACGACGATACCAAAGAAGGAAGCGGTGAAGACGGAGGTCCGAACATTTTTCATTTGGGAGATTTTGACGTCAAGTTTGAGAAAATATAACTGTGTTGTGTTTTAGCAACATAAAAATAATACGTGTAAAGTTCAGTGTGATACAAGTTTGGAAATAAAGGGATTTGTATATTAAAATACTCTGGCATCACAGTCTGAAGGACGACGTTTGAATTGGCGCGCTTTTTGAACGTCATTTTCTTTTGTATTCTACTCGAAAACGAAGGGGAATGATGTCATTTCATCAGTCATTCCAATTGTTTGGAATTTTATGCTCGGCGTTTAAAGCGTGGATCAAGATATATGATGAAAACGGTAGTTGGGTTGAAAATCGCGGATCATAACGGAGTAAAATTTCTGGATTTATTGCATATTCATTTTATGTTAAGTAAAATACCGTATTTCGCAGTATATATCTATATATATACCGTATTTTCTCTAATTGAGCCCCCGGGGGCTTAATTATTTCAATACCCCTCTAGAGGGGGGGGGTCTATTTCAGGGAGGGGCTCTATTATAGGGAGGGGCTTAATTATTTGGATCGCGCCAAAGGCGCGATCCCATAAATTTTCGCGCCCCGCCATCGGCGGGGCGCGAAAATTTTTTGAGACTTTTTTACAAAATATTTCGATTTTTGGCCAGTTTTTTAAAAAATTTCGAGAATTTAAACCGATTTTGAATTGGCGCCAAACTTTTTTGGCGAAAATTTGAATTTTTGTCAGTATTTTTTACACTTTACGGAAAATTTTTCATTTTTTTTGCTAAAATTTGGTTAAAAAAAATTGCAAGTTTGGTAAAAAATGGCAAAATTTATAATTATTTTTCGTGTAGCGCGTCAAAAATGACGATTTTGTATCCTTTGGAAATACATTCACTTTTTACAATAAATGAGGCTTTCTAGAAAAAAGTGTCATTTTCAAGGGTGGACCTTAGGCGCCTGGACGTCTCTATACTTTAACTACAGTGGCCACACTATTAGTGTAGTAGTATAACCTTTGTGTTGTCTTTTCGGTGTGCCGCACACTAGCCCTTATTTGACCTCCTCTCAACATATCACACGGGCCAAATTTCACCGAATTTGGGTTTTAACCAAAAAGTACCCATTTGAATTGCCGCCCTTTTAGTGACGTGTTTACATTTCCCGCGCGGCGGGCGTACAGCTAGTGCGGCCAGCTTTTCAGATACATATAATAAAGATCCATATGCATAAACATTTATATTATTAGAGCCTTGCAATGGGGCCTTGTAAGGTAATTTGAACCTTAATGCATTGAGTGAAACCTCTGCTCTCTATAATTATATCAAGACGAAGCTATAAGCCTAGCCTGTCTCTGCAGTAAATTGACACACGACAAAACGTGATTTACAGCGCAATTTTGGGCTATGTAAGACACAAAATTAAGTGACCAAAGATCAGTGCTTTCCAGACATTCATTATATTATAACACTGTTATATGATGGTCGTTGGTTTTGTGGATGTTTCCGACTTTCATTATTGGCACTTTTCTCAACCATTTGCATGTAGCATTCTTGCAGCGAGCATTTGGTGCACTACCATTTTAGGGATTAATCTAATACCGAACCAAAAATGTGTTGGATAGGCCGAATAATGTCGTTTGCTTGTCACCAAAAGTCCCCTTCCTTCCCATTCAAAAATCGCTCGTGGGCGTTGACAAACATGTTCATATTTCCGATATGAGATTAAGTTTTGCTTTGCCGCAAGACTTTGATTGAGTTTCAAGTGCCAGGTTGTGTGTGCGCAATCTCTGATTACTTACTTTAATTGTTTCCACTGAAACTTCTGTAGCCGAGTAAATTGGCGAATTTACAGCCATAGAAAATAGAACTCTGATCTGTGATTAGATTATGCCATTGGGTCACGAGAGTTGTGAAACAGAAAATATGGCGCTTCCACTCTTCAACTTGCGCTCACAGGCTAAATTATAAATGTCTCGTGATTCAAAGTCTTGTTTTCTCGCGCAAAAATGTCGTGTAAACTTTACTATTTATATGAAATCAGTGTGACAATGTCAAACTCACGGAGGATCAAAAATACATCTCCTCAATTTTTGAAACTTTCGATCACCCTTGTGTGAATTGTACTTTGGTAGCTATCCAATTTTTCGAAGAAAAATTGGATGAATAGGATTAACAAGGAAGTATTGAAGTCCGCATACTTCTTGAGGCATGCTAACTTCAATTTTCAGGCACTCGTCTGAAACTATTAGAAATTTAGTGTGTTCACATTGATTTTCTCTGCGCATTTTTCGGATTTTTCAGAAAAAAATACAATACGGGCCAGGGTTTTCCTGGCCCGGTACAGACTCGGCCAACATATTCATCCCGGCACCAGTCCGGAACGGATTGGTCCGGTTCTCGTGTGGAGACCAGGACATTTTGCACTTGATCCAAGGGAAATCAAAACGGACGGATTAAGATCAAATGGAATAAATATTGGGTGAAACTATTGAGCTGAAACAATTGGATTGCAATATTCCCGTTCAGATCCTATTCGAAATGGACCAATATCTGGAGCTATTGAAACTGAGTCATCCATATCGCGTGATTCTCGTCATCAATGCCGTGATTTCGACCATTCTCTACCCATATTTGCTATATTTATTAATCTATCGCAGTCCCAAGGAAATAATGATGTGCATGCGCATACATTTATTCAATGCAACGACCACCTGTTATGTCGTAGTCATAGTTTTGGCACTGTGGCAACCGATTCCGGTGATGTCACTTCTGGGTTAGCATTTTCATGGATTCAAAACTGCAGATACATTCCGGATCATCGAAAATTATAACGCTATTACACGCAAATAGTGGTCAAAAAATCACTTATTGTGAAGGCTTACTTACATTTTTGGCATTTTCCTGAACAAAAGTTTTGAATGCTTATATAAGTTGTATATATAATTCGATCAGTTTAGCTGGCTATTCCGCCGGTCCGTTACGTCACATTGGAGATTGGATTAATATATACGCTAATGAACTCGCAGTCGCACTAATCCTTAACTTGGTGCAAGCTTATACAATGGCTTATCTGCTATATTACTCAGTGATTAAGCCGTCTTCAAGAATTGCAACGTAATACTAAATAATACGTAATACTAAAACTATTACTGTCATATGGCTCCGTATTTAAATACCGTTCAAAAGGTGTTTGGCAAAATTTGTATTTTTGATCCAATTTTGGGTTGATTTTACAACGTGCTGAGAAAATTAGCAAAATTCGAAAAAATAGCAAAATTCGAAAAAATAGCAAAATTCTTAATAAATATTCAAATTTGCGCCAAACAATTAAGAAAAAACTCATTTTCGGGGGAAAACATGAGGCAAATGTGGATTTATCAGCCAATTGATCTTTGATGTCTAATCTTAGATGGATGCGATCACACCGCAAGACTGCGATCTGTTATGCGATTCTAATTTCGATTGTACTGAGCCTTACGGTCATCTTAATCCACTACACGCGTAACAGTCCGGAGGAACTCAACGAGATGATAGACGACATGTCGCCAGAGCTTCAAGCATTAATTGTAGCGGTAGCGCAGCATGAGTCATCCTTTGTCTCTTATTCTCGCGTCAAATGGACAAAAGGATTGGGCGTTATCTACGTAATATTTTTGAAAAGCATAGTTGTTGGCGAAGTGATTGTTCTCACTATAATGACGTACAAATCAGCGAAAGAAATCCAGCTGACAAAGAAAATTGTCCGACCTAGCACACACCAGGTATGCGATATGTTTTTAAGAAACTATTAAAAATCCGGCTTACATCAGAATCAAGCAAAATTGGAACTAAGTCCATTTAACACCGAATTCAAACGTAAACATTCCGCAATTAAAAATGTCACCCCCAAAGTATCCAGAAAAACTCAAAGCCAAACATACTCCAAAACTTGACAGTTATGGTGCAAAGAAACTACTGTGACTAATTTTCAGGTACAAATGATGGTATTCCGTACATTTGTCCTCAAATCCATATTCTTCCTGTTATTCTTCCTGGCACCGTTGACTGTCGTTTTGCTCTCGCTCTCTGGCGCGTTTCAAAGTCTTTGGCCGCCGTTCATCATGTATACATTGTGGTCGCTGCACACTCCGTTACTCTATATTCAAATACTTGTGCTGATGAGACCCTACCGGCGATTCACCTGCGCTTTGATGATTCGCACTTTTAACTTTCTTCGAAGCTTAAAGTGCAAAGGAAATTCTGGAAGAGAGCATCTTGACCAGTCCTCTAGTCAAATATCACATACAAAGAGCAGTGCCACTCTCATAACGGGAACTGGATCCGAAGTCATTCCAGACAGAAATACAAAAGTACACCCGATCAGCTCAGATAACATCTTGCGCATGGAAGACCATAGAAGGCAATCGTTGAAAGCGCTCGGCATTCTGGAACGAAAAACGCAGATCGAGTCACTTCTGGAAGAGCATAGACGACAGTTGTTGAGAGCGCTCGGCATCCTAAAAAGAAAACCGCAGATCAAGTCAGTCCTGGAAGAGCAAAGATGGCAGTCGTTGAAAGCGCTCGGCATCCTGAAAAGAAAACCGCAGATCGAGTCAATAAGTTAGACGGAGTGAAATCTTGGTGGAATATGATTGTACAATCCTTTGGGGTACGGTCAAAGCCCGCCATTTCGCCATATTTTTCTTCTGGAACATTCTAGAAGGATGTATAATGGTTTAAATCTGAGATAAGAATTTGGGCTACCGATCGGTATATCGCACGCCGTATTTCGATACAAGGCTCTGAAGATTCGAGGCTTTTTGTCTCAAATTCTCGGATTTTCTTGAAAATGGCGAGCGTGGGCGGGCTTTGACCGTGTTCCTTTTTATTTTTGTGTGATGAGCAAAAGTTTAATTTTCCCACGATCTTGTGATAAAAATTCACCGAAAATATTTCGCGCTCTTCTTCTTCTCAACCTAATGTTTTATATGTTATACTTAATTATTCGGCATTATTATCATGACAGTATTATATGACACATTATAGTTATAAAAGACTGCGCAGGACATGACTCGGAGACAACCAAATACAAAATTCACAGTTCACATATTGTGTTAGTAGAATTTTTAGTTATAAATATCGCTTGAACATTGAGCGAAAATTTCGCTAAAGCGAAATCCAAATATTTTGTTTTTCGGTTAGCCAATAAAATGACATTTTAACAGAATATATTTCCTCCAAGTTTATCACTTCGGATGCATAAACTTTTACTGAGTTTGGCCTTGCACTTTGGTTCAACTTGAACTTTTGAGAGGCACTTAACTTAATGGTGCCTGGCCGCCCGTGGGAACTGCGGGTATGGAATTTTTCCATTTTTCACAATGTTGGTATTTTAAGGATGCAAAAAAGGACAAATTTCAACTCTTGACCATCCGCATACAAAATCCTAAAAATCCAACACTGAAGCCATCCGCACTTTGCTACCTTTAATAACACTTGACCGTCCACATTCTTTCCAGGACAAGGAATGATGGCCTTGAGTGGTATTTGTTAGGGCAATTTCATTGGCAGAATAATTACTTTATGTTAAATTTTGTACTACTACTAGTCATTTGTTAGCATGACAGCCAAATACAAAATGTTTTATAGTTCTCAAAGACTGCGCACATGGCTTGGAGAAAATAATTGCGCAGCCGGTGTTCATCATATGAATACCTCAACTCAAATGCCCGTTTGGACACCGCATGATGCAGTAGTATTCTCGATACTATTATCATGGTAACTAGTCCAAGTTCGCTGAAAAGTGCGGTTCTGAGAATGTGAGGAGAAGGAGAATAATAATGTAGTTTTACTGTAAAACTCAAGCATGGCCATGATCTCTAACTTCCAAAATTTATTTAATAATATAACGTTTCTAGAAACGCAGAAACGCAGAAAAAAGGAAAAATTTGATATAATAATATTAGTTAAACAATAATAGCCGTTTCACCTCTCAGTCTTAGACGGCTATTAAACTTTAGGCTATGAGGTGAGGCATCTTCAGTAAGACACTCATAACCTAATCATATGTTTTTCCTATTGCCATTTTAACATATCCATATAAAGAAATTTTTACCTTAGAGTCCTTTCCATTTGTGTAGGTTCCAAAAGAGGTTAGCTTATTCGATGCGTTGCGGTCTTGCTTTTTGTTGACATTTCATTAGTCTGAGGCGGCACATCCGTAATGTCGCTGTTCAAGTGAGTGGACATGTCTCGCGAGCTGTCAATTCCGTAGAGTAGAAAAATATGAATATACCTGAATAAAAATATATTATGTGTTTTAATGATAGATTTGGTTAAAGCATTCAGGTTACATAAAATACACAGTTTGTTAAACAACAAATATAATTTATCTACAAATTAGTTATTATTGTACGAGTGAAATAGTATGACAGTGACGATACGTGTTGTATTTATATGAATGTTTGAATAAATGATTCATTTTGGGAAACTATAAAAATAATAAGATTAGAGATTTTGGAATTCGTTTTGAGACCACATCGGCGCCAAGTGTCTCAAAAAGCGTCACAGCCGTTTTCAGCCAAAAATCAAATCTCCTCTTATGAAAGATTTTTTTTGCCAGGAAGCAAGTTGAAGTGTTGCTCTATCACACCTGGTGGGTGAAATATTCGTCTCTACATAATTTATTAAAATCTGGGGCTTCAAAGTTGGTACACTTTGCGTTTTTCAGTGTTAAATGGGTCAACTTTGAGACCCCAGATTTTAATAAATTATGTAGAGATGAATATTTCACTTGTACAGAATGGTCGAGTAACACCTCAAATTTTACTTTTTCATAAAAAATCTTGGACAAGAGGAAATTTGCGCCCATTTCGACATTTTTTCGGTTTTTTTGCCCAAAAATGGCCATTTTCGTGTATTTTGGAGAAAAAGTGAAGTAATACGTCTGAAATCGACTGGGATTTATGGTACTTACCAGGGCTGGGAACTTTGATCGCGGGTCCGATCCGATCCGATCTTCGGTGACCCCCAATCCGATCCGATCCGAAAAATTTTTTCCCAAAAATGGCTATTTTTCAAAATTTTTCCCAAATCATCTAAGTTTGCTGTTTATGCCTAAAAATGGGTAAAATTTGCAAGTTTTTGGTAAAATATGGCAAAATTAATGTTTTTTCACGAAATTGTACAATTTTTCTATTTTTTACTCAATTTTGCTAAATTAAGAAAAAATTTGGAAATAACACTTTTTTCAGACAAAATTTTTCGCGGCAGCGAAAATTTTTGCTATTTTCGGTATTTTTGGCTCAAAATCAGTAGTTTTTGATACTGAAAAAGACAATCACCATTGAAAAACAGAGAAGAAAGAATGAAAAAAGAGCGCCGCAGGCGAGAATTATTCGATTTTTGGCGGTTTTCATATAAAAATTTGCACTATTTATAAAAATACATGGAGGAGAAATGGTAACCAAATAGCGCCGCAGGCAAAAATTTTGTAATTTTGGAATGGTGGTTCATTAAAATTTTCTAAAATTTTTCCCGGCCGCGCCCTATCGGGCACGGCCGGCGGGAATTTAAATTTGAATCCGCGGCCGAGTGCATTCTTAGGGGTGCTTGGATCGGATCGGAAATGGCCAAAAAAACCGATCCGATCCGAACCCCGAAAAACCCGATATTTCCGATCCGATCCGATCCGATCTCCCAGCCCTGGTACTTACCCTATTTCGGATACGGAGAATCCGAATTTGACCTCAGATCGTGGGTGGTCCCGCCACGAAAGTTGGGAAAATTGCGTTTTTTGACGTTTTTGGGCTAAAATTGTCATAAAATGGTGACAGAAAATTAGTATTGATGGTATTTCATTTTACAGTTCCAAATTTTTAATCAATTGGGGTCCGGCGAATAAGAATTTGTGGTTATTTTTAAGAAAATTCGGTATTTTCGCGACAAAAAAATTGATTGACGGACCTGGGGTTCGAACTTGAGACGAAAAACGCTCAACAGATCGTCCGAAAATGGCCATTTTTGATGTGATATGAAAAAAATAATTGCAGATTCGGAATCAGCGCATCGAATTACCCCTAAAAACACTGATTGCAGAAAAATTTTTCACATTTTCAAAAAATCGATTAAAAAAAAATCCATGTGGTACCCCCTATGGTCAAAAATGGCCAAAAAATGAATTTTTTTCGGAATGTCAGCAAAATGTGTTTTTAGGGGTATTTTGATGCGCTGAGTCCGAATCTGCAATTATTTTTAACGTAACGCGTCAAAAATGGTCATTTTTGGGCCATTTTTCCACAAAAACGCGATTTTCCCAACTTTCGTGGCGGGACCACCCATGATCTGAGGTCAAATTCGGACTCCCCGTACCCGAATTAGGGTATGTACCAAAAATCTCGACATTTTAACGACAAAAACATGGCTGTGACGCATTTTGAGACAGCTCCCGTACATTTGGCGCCGATGTGAGACAAATATGTTTTGAATTTGAAAGGAGTTTTATGGTTAGTTTAATGGCAATGTAATATTTTTAGAAATGTGTTATTGCAGTTTTTAGCAATAACTGGTTAGAGTGGTAGGATAGAATCATTTGAAAAAATTATTTGAGCTTGGCTTGATGAAAATAATTGGCTCCTTTTGTACCCTATTCGGCATAACAAGATACACAATTCGCAGAAGTGTGCGCTTCCTAAATAAACAGAGCGCCAATGTTCTTTTACTTTTTTTCTGCTGCAACGACTCGAAGCTTATTTTCAAATAATTTTAAAAGACTGCGCACTTGACTTGGAGGAAATAACTGCGCATTCGGTGTTCGTTAATATGAACACGTCAACTCGGCAGACGATTTTGCCCAGGCCTTATCTTCATTGGTTGGTATTCGTACAGACACTGATCACAATCGCTTTTCAGGTACGCCGTAAGAGGCCATCCGATGGGAAATATTGGGATGTGCCCAAGTTGCTTCATAAAAAATGATACAAAAAACGAAATCCAAAAATTTTAAAAGCAGAAATGTTCTAAATAATTAGTCCCAAGCCGCTCTTTCAAAAAGTAACTCGACGACACAAATGCTAGTTTTTGCCGTGCGGATGTAAGCGGTCAAAGTTGGAGTTTTCGGTCTCAAGTTTGAATCCCCGGTTCGGACAATCTATTTTTTCTCGCAAAAATCATGAGTTTCGTTAAAAATAACCTCAAATTCGTGTTCAAAATTACCCTAAAAATGAAGCTTGCGGAAAAATTCCGAACCCAACTCAAAACTTGAAAAAATCTATATAAAATAAAAATATATGAATTGTGAGAAAAGTTTCTTGTAGATTATTGCAGTTGCGCTGCTGTCTCGGATTGTGTTCTATCGTTTTGCGATGAAATACAAATACGAAACCCGCAATATGTCAACACTTGTGATTGTTTACATGATTGTTCATATAATTGGATCGTCGATGAGTCTGCCATATGAACTATATTTGGCAGTTTTCTGGAAGCCGGGTTTGTTTCAAAATTTTGTTAGGTAAATTGGCATCGAGAAATCTAAAAGTGCAATAATTATTAGCTATGCCAATAATTCCAATCGACAATCCACTCTACGATCCATATGTTTTATATTGGACTGGAGCTTTTATGGTCACTTACATTATGACTGCCGCAGTGCCGGTTTTCTTCCTGACTCTTGACAGATGTGTGGCACTAAAATTTCCAATTTACTATCACAACAACATCAAATCTACACGTGGAAAAATACTAACATTGGCCATTACCGTTATAGTGCTATGGTGTTTGGTCAGTGGAATATTCGGTACAGTGTTAGAGTTGCCTCTTGATATAAGCACAGGTAAGCACTGGTAAGAGGACAGGTTGTGGTGAAGTACCCAAGACATGCACACTATCTTCAGTGGTAGTGGACATGGTAAGAGAGATAGCGCTCAGGATCCCGGGTGAGAATCTTGAACACCGGACCATGCATTGGACCGCTCGGACCGATCCGTACGGAAAACGAGGAAATCGACCAAAAAAGAAAGCGGGATCAAAAATGACTTACAAAAATTTTGCAAGTCGAAGATTTGTAAAGGTATTTTTGATGTGCTTTAGATATGTTGGTCATAATTCTGATATTACTCGCTCCATGTCAACTTTTTTCCTAGATTCCGACACATTTTAAAACTATTTTTCAAAAAATTACTGAAGCATGAGTACCAAAAATGACAACATGTCACATGGGCGTTCAGCGAAGACAAAGTTTCAGCCTAAAGTGTTATTTGAATGCAAGTACAGTAATTATGGTACCCCACGCCTACCTAATAGGGGTATATGGGGGCTATAGCCCCATACCATTATCCTAAGCACTGTCTTCGGCGTGTCATCACTTGATGAATTCAAAATGAGATTTTGTGTGAGTCATTCGATTTCAAATGACATTTCAAAACCGCACTCAAGACTCAAGTTTCAGTGAGATACTGTCAAGCTATGGGATGCCTCAACATCAAGTACCTTGGACAACATTTGCAGTATATGAAAATTTGTGTGGCCGTGATAAACGTCCTTTGTACTGCCTATTTTTTCTATGTCCTTCGAGGTACAAAGTCACTTAACGGAGACCCTAAATTATTTGTCATGGTAAGCGTTTTCATAGTTTGCTCAATCTCTCTGATGAAACTTAGAACAACCGAATTGTCATTGTGACGTCATTGTCTGAAATGCTCTTTAATGTTGTGCCAATCGTCTTCTCCATTTTGTTCACCAAAGTCAGTTTCGTTTACTATTTAGTGTATATGTTGCAGTCCATCTTGAAAATCAGTCCATGTTGAAATGGACTAGTCCATCTTGAAAATGCGGCCCGGGCCCGATTTTTGAACCCTTGGACCATGTGCAAAAAACCCTTGGTCCCGACAGGAAAAGCTGTGGGGTACTGTAGGACCCGGGCCAGGGTTGAATTTACCGGGCTGGGCCCGGTCCAGCCCGAGTTCGGGCTGCATTTTCAAGATGGACTGATTTTCAAGATGGACTGATTTTCAAGATGGACTACAACATATACATTTTTTGTTTCGTTACTATACAACTAATAAAGGCGATTCCGGATGCGGGGTCGTTCCAGCACTGAGCAAAAACAATCCAATTATACTTAACAATGATCAGAACTTTTTAAAACAATATCCGAAAGCTTTAAGAAGGAAGCCGCGCGAACTGATGACCCGGATATGGAAATTGTGATGCGCCTGTCGGAAGAATTGTCATATCCGGGTCATCTGTTCGCGCGGTTTCTTTGTAAGCCGTTTCGTTGTAAGGAAGCTCGTTATAAGGAATACTCGTTATAAAGAACCTTTTGCCCGGAGCATGTCGATTCCTTCTAACGAAGGCGAATTGAATAAGTCGATGATTTTTTGTATTGGTTTATATTTCTGGAAACTGAATTTAGATTGCCGGAGAGTCTCAAGCCAACGTATTTGGCAACATCGTTATGCTGCCCTTCACTTTCGACGCTTTGATTTGTTCCATGTTTTATACAAGAACGTTCCTCAGAAAAAGTCTTCATCAAAGTACTAAAACGTCGTCTCTCGTGCAAATATTAAAGAGTAGAGTTGTGCCAGGGTGACGAAACATTTTCATTGAATAATCATTGTGCTTTTGTATTATAATATTGTATATTATATTGCTCTGCACACAAAGGAGGCAGAGCCGATGGAAAACAGGCTGGCTGGCTTGTGTAAACCTCGTTCTCTTTTTTGTTCGCTAAATTTCTTCAGTCACTGCTTTTTGGACGAATCATTGATTGCTATGCTTATGCGTTGTTTACTACCAATTTGCTTTTCTGACGAAATAGCGTGCAGGCGCTCTTTTCCAATGATTAAGCATAGAGGCTGTTTATAAATCAGACAGAGGGGGGAGTAATTACAGGGAATACGGTATGTGAGAAGCAATAAAAATGCAACTTTATTCAACATTTCGTTCACAAATGCGGTCTTTTAACAGAATGCCGCCATATTTTCCAGGATGAGTTATTTGCTGTAAATCGCACTGCCGGGGTTGGGTCCATTGCAACAACGTCCCTTATTCATGCGCGACAGACAAGTTTCATTATTGGCCTGTCGCCATTCAGGAGTGCCCAAACAACCCTCCCAGCAAGTTTTAGCATTCGTTGATACGTTCATTGGATCACATGGATACGGAGTGACACAACCGCCGCACTTGAACTTTTCCGGACCTCGGCAACAATTATTGGCGCGCGTCGTACAGGTTTCATTGTTCTTCGTTCGCCATTCAGCTGTGCCCATGCAGCCCTCCCAACAACTTGTAGCAGTGAGAGAATCATAATACTCATATCCAGCATAGTTAGTGCACGGATACGGTACTTCGCATCCGCCGCACTGGTACTTGCGGCACTGCGCTTGCGCACTTATCACGTGAGCTGAAAGCTGTGCGAGCGTTAGTTTGCGCGACTAAAACCGCTATAGTTTAAGTCAAGCATGACAACGGACCGACCTTTTGCCCGGTCCGGTCCGCTCGACCCCCCCGGTCCGGTCCGGTCTACAAAAGGTCAAAATTTTTTTCGCATATTAGCATCTAAATGTGTTTTTAGGGTAATTTTTTTTCATATCCAGTCGAGAATTTCAATTTTTTGGACTAAAATAACCAATTTTGGCCAAAAATTCGCATTTTTCGCCCAAAACGGCATTTTTTTAGGCGCTACGATGGAACCGATTTGCCTAACAACGCCCTTTTCCTAACTCCCACACTTGGGATATTGTTTTCTAAGAAATAGAGCTCGAAATTTATTTTCGAAACCGAATTTCATAAGAGAAAAGAAAATACAAACAGCAAAAGAGCGCCGCAAGCGAAAATTTTGGAAAAATAGCAAAATGGAAGGCAAATTTTTTATAAAATAGAGTTGTTTGCCAAAAATTTGCATTAAAAATTTTTTATATTTCAAAAATTTCAAATTTTTTTCTTGGCGGCACCCTTCCGGGTGCCGCCGAATGCATTCTTAGGGGTGCTTGTTTAATTTTGGTCGGTCCGGTTTGGTCCGCCGGACCGGCCACCCCCCGGTCCGGTTGTCATGCTTGGTTTAAGTGACATGTGCACTTTGAACTCATACCTAGAGGTTTCAAATCTAGTTTATTTTTGATAATCTGGGTTATCTATGTTTGAAATCAGCGACTACTTTTAGAGTCGTTGAAAATTCAATTTGTACTATATACAACGGTCTCAGAGGCTGCTTCACACTTGGTCATTGCAAAAGCTTTACTAATGAGAAAATTTGAAACACGGTATGATCAAGCCTTTCTAATCCACAAAGTATCTCGTCTCAGAAAATCCTCAACAATCCGTTATTACCTGATAGTGCCAAAGACGCCATGAACAAGAACATTTTTGGACCCATTTGGATAAAGAGCGAAGGAAATAAATTCGGATGATTGCAGTCAAATTAGAGTTTAGTAATCCGATATCCTTGAGAATGGCCTCAACACTTATATAGCGGCGCTTTTGAAGACTGTGGAGGCGTATTTTACAAACAAATTTTCTGGATTCCTGGATTTCAGCACCGCTCCGACCTTCTGAACAAATAAGGCAGCAAGTCGTTTCAGTCAAAAGCGAGTGAACCATGAACTGTAGGTTGTAGTCTCGGGTTGAGTTCCGGCAGCGGTTTCAATTTGCATAAATAAAGCGAAGCGATATTCTCTATAAGGATTCTAAAAGCTGAGAAGAGATGAGACGAGCAATACTGAGTTGGCTATGCAGCTGAATAAACAGAAAATAGAAAATTGGATCGAAATTTTTCAATCTTCACTGGATTCAAAATATCGTCCCAAAAGTCATTATAATTAATGAAAGGAGGAAAAAGAAAGCAAATTCGCATTGAGAGGCATAATTTTTGCTCATTTCATGGATTGATAGCCTAAACAAACATAACTTGACTGAAGGCTGGAGCAGTTTCCGTTGCAATTGAATGGGGCTGTTTGGTGATTTGGAGCTTGTGATCGCAAAACAAACTTCCAAAATTTGGGTTTTCAATTGAATCAAAGCAAAACTAGGCTCTCAGGATAATTGGACCGTGTGCAAATAAATAAGGCGAATGAACAAACAATACAAATTTCGGGAGGTAACTTGATTCACTCCAGATTCGAGGATCATGGCATGTGGTGAAAAGAAGTTTATGGCACATTCACTTTCAATTATGTGTTTTCATCAATTATTGATACATAGCATAACGTAATTCCTCTCATTTTTAAGAATTAGAGTCCCCATAATTAGAGTCCCACTAATTAGCAGCACTCTTATTCCCCTTAACCATATCCCAGTTTTGATTTTCGAAAAAAATTTTTGACTCACATCGGTGTGAAATTCTAATAATTCGCCGCAATGTAATAATAGATCTCTAATAATACCTCTCATTTTAGGTATGTCTTAAATGGCTTAAATATGTCACATCATTTTAACCTTTTGAACTATACTTTCCAATTAAATGCTTAATTAAGCGAACGTTTCAGTGTCTAATCGAAAATTATATTGGGAGGAATGATAGTTTTTTTTGTAAAAGCTATCGCTCAAAAGTATATCCAATTTTGACTTTCTTTGCCCTTAATACAAAGTATGCAACTTACAAACATGAACGATAAATGTGCAAGTACATTTGTACCAATTTATTTCCGACACAATTTAAAAAGTATATTACGGACTGCTGTCTGCTATGATCAATGTCGTGTTCCTAGGAGCGCGTGCTGCTAACCAGAATCACACTTGTTGTCTTCTGACCAAAAATACGGCCTCGTATCGTTGAATACAATTTTGTGGTCGTACTTCGATACGACTTGATTAGTGCCAGCGGTATAAGCATATCGAGAACAATGAAGAGCAGAAATAATGTGTGTTCCAAATCATAAAATATTCTTCCCAGGACATAAAGAATTATTACTTCCTGCGTAATAATGCGCAAATTGTACAAAAGCATATGCATCTTCATAAAGGTATACATTGAGTAAAATGTCGCCTGGAATAAACAAACGAATGAAGCTCGCCGCAAAGCGTCGTAGACCGCTAGCTGAGTGTTGTGCGCGACTTCCTTTGCCATCTTCCGGATTTGATATAAAACAGAGAATAAACAGCTAAAAGTGCATTGATAAGCAGTGTAAGTTCTACAAACATGCTTGGTATTCCAGTCACTTTCCAACTTTTTCCGAGTAACTTTGAGAAAGGCAATCGTTCTTGGGTTGACAATTCTAGGACAATAGAATTCCATTTTAGGACATTTTGCTACTTTCCCCATATTGAGACATGAAATGCCTACTTTAGGACCCTCTATGCTATTCAATTTTTCATCAAAAATGGGCATTTCAACACATTTTAGGTCCTATAAGGCCACTATTAGAATTAACGATCATTGATTTACTGTCGACAGAAAAAAACATGATAGTGATTTCCCATTTTTCATCCCTCGTCGTCACGGACACTGGAAATTAATTTTACCTGAAAGTCGCTGTCAACAAAACCAAACTAAATGCCGTGTTCAAGAATTTGCTCAAGGGCACGTCATAGTCCAAGATTTGCAACACGGTGCTCTGCTCGCTAGACACAAATAGCAAAAACACTAAAAGGGCATCGCCAGCAAAGATCCAGAAAAAGAGAAATCTAGAAAAAAATTTCTTGTACGTATCCGGCCAATAGAGAATGAATGCTCTCGTTGCTGCCAGCATGAATATTGGGCATTGTGTCACCTCCTGGCCAATGTACCATATGTGCAGGATGGGACTTCTTTTGTCAAGATTTTGTAAAAATGTTTCATATATAACGTCCTGTGTCTCATATAAGATGCTGTTGATGACAATGATGACCGCGGTATTGAACGTAAACCATTTGACATCTTCCGTGTTTTTGTCGATTAAAGTTAGAAATATAACGGTCAGAGCTGGGATGAACGAAAAGTGTGTCAAATATGGAGGCGCAGTGTCGCCGATTATTTGAGAAATGACACAAATGTCAACTGCTGGATCGGAGCCGTTGAAATTAGCGCTATCTTCTATTATGCAAGGGAAATACATAGATTAGCTAGTTGGGGCATTAGCTGAGTTACTTTTTCAGGCTGTTGTTTTCAAGCAGGTAATATCATTAGGCCCGGAGAAAGGTCTCAGCTTTGCCATTGAATTATATTAGTGCGCAAATGTGAGCGTATTTGTTCTAGATTATAAGGGACATAATAATATTAGCGGTGTTTTGATTCGAATGAACTTTTAGTAAACTTCTTAGCATTGCGCGAAAAACTATCCCTCTCTTTGTACTTGTAAGACAGGTACAAGCTATAACAATTTAGTTACCCTTTGAGGTATTACTTATGTATTGCGTCATGTAAGTAGTAATTAGAAAATGGGCACAACGCCAAAAAACGCGGAAAGTCTCTAAAACTGTTCTGGAAAATTCTAGAAAGGCACGTAATGGCTCGTAAGAAAGCTGATGTTCCCTTCCAGAATGTTCCAGTATAGTTTTAAAGATTTCCTGCGTTTTTTGGCGTTGTGCTCATTTTCTAATTACTTTTTACACGACCCAATATATTTGGCGTAGTTTAAACAATTAACTTTGAAAACAAAGTGCAAAAATAATTGCCTCACCTCTAACAAAAATTGTATCACTTTTATTGTACTCATAAATTATGGTCATTATCGACCACGCAATCTAATTATAGGCATTATCGTGATAGCAGTCCACAAGTATTTGGTGCTGCTCTTTGGATTCCAGCTGACAAGGCGCGAATCTTGAGAGCTCGATGGGCAAAGATCCGTTACAGGAGCCAAGGCATGCTTCGCTAAAACATTTTATTAATTTGGATAATGAGTAAAAATTGTCACTTTTTATCCCAGGTATACGGTAATGTCCCTAATAATGCCTCTCATACCGTATTTTGTTTAATTACTCCCATTCCCATATTCAAATTGGCGCTCGAATTGGCAAAGCTTGGCAATCCATTTTATAGTTTCTAGAACATTCTGAATTTAAAATATGTTGTAGCCTAAGTCTTTAGCCACAACATATCCAGGGGTGTTATATGTTCTTATTTATAAGATTTGTTCTTATTTTGAGGGTCCAAGTCTTAGAAAAATAAAATGTTCTTATTTGTAAGAAATGTTCTTATTTTTGGACATGAGTCTATCACACCCTGGAACATATCACAAATTCAGAATTTTTAGCCAATAAAAAACCTAGAAAATGACTTTGGCGTAATCTTCATATGATACATAAAATGATCTTGGCGTTCTGCCGAGCGGGAGTAATTGAAGAAAATACGGTATCAGTTTTGTCCTCAATAACCATTTTCCGTCGAAAATTGTTTCATCTATGGGTTTTCGGGATCACGAATTTGGGATGAGCTTTGGATTTAAGCATACAGTTGCACTTTGCTAGCATTTTGTACATTTTTGTATATTTTGGTAAAAAAGTTTTACTCTCGAGTTTCATCCTATATAGTATTTGATTCATGTTCGTCCGTCCACTAATGTATCTCGCGATCCACCCGTTAGATCCAAGCCAGTGAGCTACCGATGGATAGGTCTCGAACTGGAAAAGCAGATTTCGAAACAATTTTGAAAATTTAAAATTTAATTTTCGCGCCAAAATCCAAAAACCTGTTTTCTGTGGGTTTTACAGGAAAAACTTTCATAGCCCAGCAATTATCCGGGCGTGTGATACCTGAAACGATACGGACGTACAAACCAAGCCGAACCAAATGTTTTCTGTCCGAAAAACTGAGCCCCGTAGGGGCTCCCCGTTAGCTCGTTATTTTGTTGTTGTCATTTTCGCACTAATAAATACCAAAAACTCACACGACACCTCTCTTTTTGCAACACTCAGTGAGATCTTTTCCGTCGGTGCCGCATTCGAACATTGCCGGCATATCCGCAAACAAATCATCGTCAATCGGTTCGTTTGGATTAAAGTGCATCATACAGCTTTCGGTTGTATGTCCAGAATAGTTGCAATATTTATCCACATACTTTTTTTGGACACCTTTCCTTTCGCAACATTCTCGTAAAAGCTTATCTTTTGGATCGTCGGCAGAGATAACGGACACCAGGAGAAGGATTACGAAAAGTTTTGGGGCAGTCATGGCCAAGTTAGGAATGACGCTTCTCGGTGGTCTGAGTATCATTTGATATTTTATAGCGGCATTGCATAAAAAGCCGCCAAAAGAATCAAAGCTCCGTTGAATATTCATCGGAATTTTGGTTTTGATGACTGAAAACTTTAGCGGTGTTTTGGGACAAAAAGTTGATTCGATTTGATTTGATTTTAGGCTGGTCTATAAGAGAGAAAAAAGATTTTTTACAATGTCCACATCAATTTGATAAGTGTTTCATCAGAATTAAGACAAATCACGAATCTGACATCAGCTTCGGATTTAGCACCATCGAAAACCCCCCGACTGCAAAAAATTGGCACCTTTGGTTTGGAGAAGCCAAAAAAGGGCCAAAAATGACACTTTTTAGCACAGCTTATTCGTTTATACTACCCCAATATGTAATATAGATTGCTTTCCATTTTTAATACGTCGCAAAGGGAGACACAAACAGTTGACACACTGTATAATGCGTTATGAAGAGAGAGGAACGGAGTACTAGTAGCCTATCTTAGAGGTTCGATTGTGCATTTAAATTGGAGCTCATTTCCCTAACATTGTCTATTATTTTCTTCCTTATATAATTTTTAATAATCCTTATGTAATTTTCTTATATTTATTCGATTTTTAATTGACGCGAATGATATTAATAGGTTAAAAAGTGCTACTATCTGAAACTTCCTATATAAAAAATCTCATTCATAACCAACATACTTCATGGAATACGGGCCCTTTGAATATACCTAGCATTATTCGGTTCGGTTCAAAACCAAAGAAATATAAAGGCCTCAAAATGTAGACTTTTTAGCCACCCTGTACTTTGTCATGTCACAACTTTTTATAGTAGTTTCGCATGGCCCAAATCATTTTTACATTAACACTTTCGGGTCGGCAAACATAAAACCTTTTGAATTTTCTTGATATTGTTTTATTAAAGGTTACTAAAATCTTTACTTTTATTATCGTTATTTTGTTCAAGAAGACGCATGTTATTGAAAATGGATTTCAGACAGCAACGTAAAAAATTTATGCTATTTACAGTTTATATAGAAATGACATATTTTTACTTGCTTGTAATCGCTGCATGTGGAATAAATTTATGCGTCAGCGGCACAAACACACTTGTCACCAAAGCTGAATATGATGCATGCCTTGTTGGGGAAGACCTAGATGTGAGACAATTTTTAATTTTTTTGTTTTATCTATTTTACTGTTTGAAGTAAGTATTTAAGTAATAATCTGAAAATCTTATGTCATTACTACTTATATTAATTGTTCTTCTGCTATAAGTATTGTTTTCAGGGCACTGCAAGCGAAAACGATTTCCTGCCTACTACTTTGGTTCATCTCGAATTGGGTTGGTATATAAAAGTAGACAGGAGATACGGGAATATATATTCGTTCGCACTAACTCATGCGCCAGCTATACAATGGCTCCCGGTGAACGCGCGCTGGGAAATAACACTCGCTCTGTCTGCCATCACGCAAAAAATGCTCTCTCACTTGTCTAGACAGAAAAAGACTCCTCAGCTAGAGCGCTCTCTTGGACAGTTAGCCACCTGCAGATAGATCGCAGGTGTCAGGTCCCCAGTGAAGTGGTACCAAATTTACCTCCATGAGACAGTTACCTATTGGAGACATATCCTATCTCGCTGAGAGCCGCTGGCATTGCCATATGCGCCTGCCATAGGCTCCCTAACAATCTAACGTCTATCCCATTCTTGAGTTGACTTGACTAAACCTGCAGTCTAACTGCAGTGCTCCAACAGAGCGTTCTAGTTGAGGTGTCTTGTTTCTCTACCTGACCGGGATCATTTACGCGTCGTAGCAGACAACTGGAGACATACTATTTCGCAGTACGCACACAGTGAGCCGCTGGCATTGGCACATGAGTCTCCCTTAAAGTGGCACTTGACGCGTATGCTGCGAAATAATAAGTACAAGAGGGTAGATGCGCCAAGCGCCCAAGTCGGGCCTGAATTTTCAAAAAAAAATAGTTTTCAAAAAACAATTTTGGGACAAAATTTGGGACAAAAGGATACCCCCTATTGATGTGAAAATTTTGCTATTTTTGGCCGATTTTTCACCAAAAATTCCGAATTTTTGGTCAAAAATTTGTATTTTTCCATAAATTTTTCGCTTTTCAGCCCACTTTTTATAAATTTGTCAAAAATTTTTCGAAAATAGGCCAAAAATAGCAAAATAATTTTTAAAAAATTATAATTCGCGCCAAAAATTTCAAATTTTTAACCGAAAATTCGGGCTCCGGATCGGATCGGATTGGGGTCACCGAGGATCGGATCGGACCCGCGATCAAAGTTCAGCCTGATCCGGACCATGGCTGGGAACTTTGATCGCGGGTCCGATCCGATCCGATCCGATACTGGTGACCGCCACCCGATCCGATCCGATCCGATCCGATCCCAGAAAACCGATATTTCCGATCCGATCCAAATTTTTCACCATTTGGCTGTTTTTCAAAATTTTTCCCAAATCATCTAAGTTTGCTATTTATGCCCTAAAGTGGGTCAATTGCAATTTTTGATAAAAATGCCAAAATTATGTTTTTTTTATGAATTTGTACAATTGTACTACTTTACAATTAAATAACAGGAATAAATAGCGCCGCAGGCGAAAATTTTCAATTTTTGGCGAATTTCATATAAAACCTCAATTTGGCGTTTTAGCTCAAAATTAGTACTGTTAGTTTCTAAAAACGACAATCACTGTCAAACCAATGGGCGTAAAAACAGCGCCGCAGGCGAAAATTTGAATTTTTCCGTTGGTACAAAAATTATTCGATTTTTCGCGATTTTCATATAAAAATATTCAAAATTCTTGCAGGAGAAACGGTAACCAATAGCGCCGCAGGCGAAAATTTTGTAATTTTGAATGGTGGTTCATTAAAATTTTCTAAAATTTTTCCCGGCCGCGCCCTGTCGGGCACGGCCGGCGGGAATTTAAAATTTGAATTCGTGGCTGAGTGCATTCTTAGGGGTGCTTGGATCGGTCCAAAAAGGCCAAAAAAACCGATCCGATCCGATCCTCAAAAAACCCGATATTTCCGATCCGATCCGATCTCCCAGCCCTGATCCGGACCCTCACTTATCCGGACTAAATCGGCCGGCCCCGATCTGTCCGGTTAAACGAGGGAAGACTGTATTCCCTGGCGTACAAGCCAACTCTGGCAAAATGCCGGCAAAAAATCATGCGCTGAAGGCAGGCATTATGGCTAGTAATATATTTGCTCCAAAATTGTCCGCTCCCAATATAAGCTTCCCTCTACAATAAGCTACTCTAGAGAGTAGATTGAAAAACTAAGGCTACTTCTTCGAAAAAATAAGCCCCATGGGTTTTTCCAAATTTAGCAAAAATTTAAATTTTTTTGCGAAGCTCTGTGCAACTTTTCAAAACAATTGCCAAATTTCGAATTTAACAGGATTTTGGTGATAAAAACTTGTGATAAAAATCCGAACTCAGCACAATTTCGGTGCCAATCGACGCGCCTGGATCTGGGGCGTCGATCAATACGGAGTTAGTTGCTCAAAAAGTTTTCCATATAAATTCCAACAAACAAAGCATAACAAGGAAGACGATTAACAGTTTGTTCTATAACAACTGGCACAAAGTGTATTGCAAGAAAATGAATCACAGTCTGTGGGAACATTCCGATGTGAATTCACGTGATGATCTTTAATCTCCTTTGTCTGCACTTAGTAATCGTGCTGGGAATTCTGTACTGATGGAAGAAAATTGTAGTCAGACTTATGAGCAAGCATAACATGAATGAAAATGTTCCCATAAAGTTCTTTTTTTACCACAGTCTGATTGAAATTAGGCTGTAAAAAGTCGAATTTGTAATTTTTGGTCAATATTTTGTCACACTATGTGCTGAAACTTTTAAATTACGTATGGCTTGCAAATGTTAACGTTACGTTTCCGGTATAGTACTTTACAAGAGGGAAAATGGGCGCCAAGCGCCCAAGTCGGGCCTGAATTTTCGAAAAAAGTTTTTCAAAAAACAATTTTTCTTACCCCGGGAACCCCGTATTCGGACTTAGCACCGTCGAAACCCCGGGTACAAAAAAATCATCAACGCAGAAGCTTTGGTTCAAAAATATCAGTTTTTGGCAAAAATGCCACTTTTTGGCAAAAAAGGCCACTTTTTCAAATCTCCGCACCCCAATTTTTACATTTTCGTTCTTATCTCGTCGAGACCTACAAAATGAGCTATCATGCACCCCTGTTACGTGGGTACACAGAAAGTTGGTTTCCGGACACACAAACAAACGGTAGGCACTTGCGAATTAGGATGATCCTTATAGTAAGTTAGTGACGTCTCTCCGTCCCTCCGTACGCCGCACGTTGATCTTTGATCCCTTATTTTCGTGTCTGTCCCCCTTTTTTGACTACAAACTACAAATTTTATAACTTATGGTTTTGTGATATTTCAGGTCGAAATTTTTGGTACTCAGGGCTTTTCGGATACGGGGAATTTAAATCTGAGGTCGGATTTGACCCCGAGGTCGAACAATGTTCGACATGGTCGAATGTGGTCGAACTGGGGTCAAACTGAGCCGATTTTTGGTACTCAGGTGTTTTCGGATACGGGGAATTTATTTTCGTGTCTGTCCCCCTTTTTTCAGGAGGGGCAGACTGAGCCAACCATAGACTTAGCCAAACTCAGGCTGAACCTAAGTTTGCGAGCCATCGAAGGTGGCGAGCCATCCACGCGCGCTAGCGCGCGTTAGCGCGCTAGTTGGACAATATTTTGATGACGTAAACATACTGGTTAAAATATTAGCTTGTTATCAAAGTGTTCAGACTGGCCACAGGGTTTTTAACTGAAAAATCGAAGATCCGGAAATTATACTGATTTTACCTACATAGGGGTTTTTCGATGCGGGGAATCCGAATATGAGGTCAGATTTTAGGTGGACCCGCCACGAAAATAAGGAAAACCGCTATTTTCTTCAAAAAATGGAAATTTTTGGCCCAAAATGGCCCAAAATGCCCATTTTGGTGCGATACAAAAAACCAATTGCAGGTTCGGAGTCAGCGCATCAAAATTCCCGTAAAAACACATTTTGCGAAAAACCGGAAAAAATTTGATTTCTTTGTCCATAGGGATCCACTTTCCCAAAAAATCGATTTTTTTAAAAAGTGGAATAAATTATTGTAGTGAGTGTTTTCAGGGGTATTTTGATGCGATGATACGATTCTGCAATTGGTTTTTTGTATTACATCAAAAATGGGCACTTTTGGCCCATTTTTGACCAAAAAGGCTATTTTTTGAAGAAAATAGCGGTTTTCCTTATTTTCGTGGCGGGACCAACCAAAATCTGACCTCAAATTCGGATTCCCCGCATCGAAAACCCCTATATAGGTGAAATCGGCAAAATTTCTAGACCCTCGATTTTTCGGTTAGAAACCCTGTGCCCAGTCTGAAAACTTTGTGAACAACCTAATACAATAACTGGCAAATCCCGAAATTCAAAACGGAAGTTTTAATCAGAAGTTTTCCGTACAACAAGGTTAAATTTTGAAAGCAGGACATTTACTCGGGAAGTTCCCAAGGTGTCATTTTTTCCGGAAGACCGCCAATTTTTTTTCGCTAACTTTTAAGACCATCAACTAGAATGACTAAAAATTGGATCCGGCAAAATTCATTCCGATTATCAGATATTCCTGTTATCGAAATCGTATCTACAATGATCATGAGAAAGTGAAAGAGATGTTCCTAGAATATTACACTACAATATTTCTTAGACCTCTGCAATATTTTTAGGTGATTAGTAATAAAGTGTTTTGTAGCATTATGCGCGTACAAAAGGTAGTGCAGGGCATTTGAGAGTGCACTTCTCAGAATGGACTGAGCTTCAATGTTATGCTAATGTCAGTTACTTGAATGACCAATTTCCCAACTTTTAATGTGCTTTCGTTAATGAGCCAGACAGGAACATTTCTCGCCTTCCCAGAATGCTTATAGTCAGGCTGTAGCTTAGATAGTAGTAAACAAAGTGATCTTCCTAGAATACTACACTACAATGTTTCTTCTCCAATATTTTGATTAGTAATTAAGTGTTTTAGAGCAGTACGCGCTAAAGCATACTAACCGGCTAAGTACAAAAGATAGCCTCTTATTCATATAGTCCAGGGCATTTGAGAGTGCACTTCTCAGAATGGACTGAGCTTCAGTTACGTGAATGTATGCAAAGATACATTTCCCAACTTTTAATATGCTTTCGTTAATGAGCCAGACAGGAAGGTTTCCATTTTCGCCTACCGAAAATGCATATAGTCAGACTGTAGCTTATAGTCAGTCTGTAGCTTATAGTCAGACGCTGCTTTATAATAGCCGCGCTGATTAGACTCCTACATTCTTTCACCTAGTATTTCAGTGCTGAAATCGGCGTTTTGTAAGCTCATTCTTATGGGTGCTTATTCCATTTTTCAGAGGTGCATTCCTAGGGGTGCTTACTTTTGAATGTACCTATTTTTAGGGTCCTTTTTTGCGGGGAATCCGTATTTGAAGTCTAAATTTACCTTAATGTACCTAAATTTAGGTAATTTTTAGCTAAAATGTACCTAAATTTTCGGTTACCAGTGCTTAATGTTTCAAAGGTGCGAATTTTTCAAAGGTCCATTCTTACCTTCTGGGCTGCCCCAAGAATGCTGGACTGTCAATTGACCTGACCCAGAACGCTGAACTTGCTGACTCGCGAGTAGTGGCTAACACTCAGCCCGGCCCAAGAATTCTGGACTGCGCAAGAACGCTGGATTGGACCGAGACAAAGGCACGCTCCAGTCAGTGGGGGCTGGCAAAAAACCTACCTGTTCCGTAATTCCAAACCCAGATTGTATGATGGGATTGTAAAACATGGGATGTATCCCATATTTTAATCTCTTATCCGGGCTGCGCAATTTGTATCTGAATCCTTAAAACCTTAATGTATCATTTTAGACCAGCATTTTTGAAGCAATGTCAACGACGCAGCCTTCCCTCAATATCAAGGTCCCACCACCTCAGCTGACGTATTTCACCTTTGCCGACAACGCACTTATTCTCTGCTTTCATACCGTAACAATATCGTTTTACACTCGTATACTATACTGCTACTATTTCAAAAGAAATAGATTAAAAACAAGCAGTATGGCCAACTCGTTGATAATCTTTCTTTGGACTCATTTGATCTGTGCCGTTTCCGATGTGCCGTATCATACGTATGTTGTGGTCAAATGGAACCCAGGTAAGGTTAAAATTTACCACTTTAAAGCGAAAATATGAAAATTTGCCACACAAATTGGAATGGAACTTACCTTATTTCCTCTTGAGTAAACCCCCGGGAGAGGATCAATAATATAAATTTTTCCAAAGGATCCCAGAATATGAAACTTGTTTCACCACTCTATAAGCATTTTTGTTCCCAAAAATAACCATATTGGCAAACAGAAAAATCGTTTTTATCCAAAATGACCATTTTCAGGGCCGTTCTATTAATGGCGCTAGCTGCAACATCATCAAAATTTGTATTTGTTTTTGAAAACATAATAAAATAGGGAATCATTACTGCACTACACATTTTCTGATCTTTGAACTGTTACCACCTAAGCCATTTTCAGCAAACCGGGAAAACTATGATCCATATGTTTTGTATTGGACTGCCATTTCCGTTAGAATCTACTACAACTTGACGTCTTTTTCGGTGCTATTGTTGTCACTCGACCGTCTTCTCGCTCTACGGTTCTTCCACCATCACAAGTACAAAAATCTAGAAAAATGGTTCCTTAGAGTAACTGTTATCTTCTTGCTCGGCTACTCAATTTATCCAATAGCCGACTATCTTATGGTATTGCCTCTGGAAAAAGAAAAATGTAAGCTTACGTAAAGATATTTAGCGGAAGTAGAGATATATCGTAAATACGGTAAAGCTCTCACCGCGAGTAGTAGTCTCAGTAGTCTCACCGCGAAACTAGAAGGTCTATTTCGAATTGTTCATTTACTTATTTTCCAAACTGATATTTAAAATTTTTTAGTGAGATATTGTCAATCAGAGTCGTGTGTGGCCGCCTCATCGAGAACCTCATTTGTTCCATTTCTGCGACTAGTAACGGTAGTTATAAATTTGTTGATCAGCGCATATTTTCTGTGGACATTCCGCAAAGTGGGCAAAAAGGAAAGAGTGGTAAGCCGATGTTGAATTTTTAAATACAGATCGAAAAAGTGATAATTTGGACACTTAACAGAAAAATTTAGAATATTCGCGTCGTGAAAATGGCAATTGTTTTGGAGATTGCGTTCAATGCTATTCCTACTGTGATGGTCATGGTCTTGTTGAGGGTTTGATATACCGTTTTTCTCTAATTAAGCCTCCGGGTCCTTAATTATTTCAATACTCCTCAATCCGGGGTTTATTATAGGGACCCTTCTTTCTTTTACACACTATTTCTCTTTCTCTAGTGGGACGCAATTATAGGGGGTTTAATTAGAGAAAAAACGCTATCTACTTCTTCCGCCAGCACAATGTTCTAGAATGTTCTCGATGCCCGGGGTTAATGCATTATCGTAAACAAAGCCAACCTAATAGACCGTTACAAATTAGGCTTATGTTTGTCAACCTAATCATAATCGTCTTATAGCTCAAATTCGAAGTGTTCAACAACGCCGGGCCAATATTAACCGTGCTAATCACAGCAAATATTGCATTTTCCGCTGCTTATACCTGGTTCATATTAGTGAGAAGGTCCAAAGATGCGATGATCTCGGTCGTCTCAACTACTCAAATTAATCCACGAATAATGTCGAGAATTTAATAAAAAAACTTGTTTTCTACATATCTATTATAGTATTAGGATTGGGTGACGCTTTTTCTCCGCACTCTAAGACTCGAGCTTTTAGAGCTTAAGGGCTCGGTTTTTCTTCTTACGGACTAAGTCGACCATAAGGAAGACCGCAAACCGGTTTTTAGACCGATTTTATAGACTAATTTTTTAGACTGAATTTTTAGACCGATTTTTCGGGTGAAATTTTCTGGCGGGGCGCTTATTTTTTAAATTTCGATCTTAAGGAAGTCCGGCAACCGGTTTTTAGACCTATTTTTAGACAAAATTTTGACAAAAATTTTCTTACCAGCGCTTGTTTTTATGTCCCGAATTTTTCTCTGAATAGTTTGCTCGAACGCGCAAAGAAGAACAAAAAGAAAGAATATGTGCAAAACAATGAGTCATTGTATGTGCACAGCTCATCTGTTTTTAATTGACTGGCGCATTTTTGGGTACTGCTAAAAAGTCTCTCCAGTGATATTCCGTCTTTAGCTCTAATTTTATGTTAGACAGTAGAATATTTAGTGTCTGCTTCACTCACTACTAATACTTGGTACCTTAAATGAAATTGTACTTTCCATTTATTCCTGAAGCAATGTTCCTCCCCTTTCCAATCGGTAGCAATTCAATAACAAGTTTCTATGCTAGCCCTGAGCTTGGTACCGCCTCAACCGTGCCAGGCTAACGTATAGCACAAATGATAACTTCCTCATTACTAATGATAATAATCCGTATATAAACCCATGTAATCCGTCGGTAAACATGTCTTACAACAGTTTTCTAACTGTCTTCTCTTGTATTCCAATCGCTCTCAATTAACCTTCCAATTGTTTCAGTGACTTTTAACCAACTAATAAACTCTTTTGAACTGACCGAGAGAGACGCCTCAAATACCTCAATTCAGGAAAAGGCTTTGAACTGAAAAGTTGGTGCAAATAATTAGGCCATAACATAACTTTTCTGACCACGAAAACGTGGTCGGAATGCTGCATCCTGGAATGAAAGCTTTCGTCACTTTCACAATCCATGAAAAGAAGGGGATTGGTCATTGGTCCTCTGGCAGGTCATTGGTCCTCTGGCATAGTGCGGGTTTGAGTGAGCAATTCCATGGTTTTAGGCGAAATGAACAACTTTTTTGCAGTAACCAAATGTCATAACACAAAATGTGGTCAGTACTCATTATCGTAGTTTCCTCTCTATTTTATCCCAGCTCAAAGTGAGACCTTAGAGAAATAGAAATAGTATGTAAAAATGAGAGGCGAGCAGGAATTGGCAGCTGAAATCTACGGTAAAATATGCGTGGCCTTAGCGTTGGTCGGATGGTTTGAGTCCACTTAATGCCTAACATTTTCGTTCGGAAAATCACTATTAAAGAAATTTTGTGGGAGGACAAACGCAATATGAACAACTAAGCCCCGGGGGCTTTATTAAGAAAAATACTGTAGATTATTGGTAGCCGGTTTCATGAATTGACAATTTTGACCGTTTCTTTTCAGGCATTTGCACGAAAAAAAGGTAAATTTTCAAAAATTTACGGCTACGGCGCATTTTTCAAAGCGAACCAAAACTCGCGATTTTCGTGTCCGTTTAGACTCAAAATTTTTCACGCCCTTGCGTTTGGTCGAACAGATCGAAGCAGAGGTCGAAAATTTGGATATTTGCGTTTGGCGACATATAGATGGGATAGATATAGGGAGCGGCAGACCGTTAGAATTTCTTTCACACCCACTCGCAGAGTCCTCGACAAGCCTCACATTCGACGCAGACATACGGAGAAATGCTCTTTTATATCAGCGGACCATTTCGACCACTTCAGTGGTGCATATATCGAAAATGGGTCAGACCTTTGATTGTGTTCGCCGTTTGATGGTTTTTTCTTAAAACTTAACAAATTTATAAAATTTTCATTATTATGAACAGGTCAATTTAAATATTTAAATTTATAAAATTTAATATAAATAGTTTTTTTACAAAAGTAAAAGAATAAAACAAAAGAACTGAAAACTAAAATTGAAAAATCAAAAAGCTAGATTTGTGGAAACCATAGTCGTCATTCTCTATATATCTATAGGATACTCTTACATACGTGCGCTCATACGGTACACAGAAAATTAGACGTCGACTTTTAGGAATCGGAAGGTTCGGAGTCTGGGATGGTTTTTTCTGTTTCTCACCCCGAGTGGCATACTCTCTCATTTTAGGCTGAACAAAACTTATAAGGGCATTCTAAAGCCTTAGGCAATACTTATAGCTCGCGGGCCTTCGACCCGAGAGCTGTATTAACCTGCGCGAGATGCTAACCAACACACCCAAGTGCTCCCCTGCGCAAGGTCCGGTCGCGCAGCCCATAAAAGGGCATTTTCACGGTCCTTTAACTTTGTCACACTTTCTCGGTTATTTCTTTGCTAACTCCTACTTTTCCGATACCTAAAATTCGACTCCTAACTTTCTGATAACCCTTCGGCACTGCTGACGTCGGTGGCGTCGGTCGCTGCGCTGCCTGCCCAAAATCTTGATTATAGAGAAATAAAGAAAAGAAATAGTACAGGGCTACTGTGAGCAGACGCAAAAAGGAAGGGTATGGAGGGACGGAATACTGGGTAAGTCCAAATAAGACAATTCAAAATCTCGCGCAGCACGCCAGAGGTCCAAAGTGCAAAATTAGATAGAAGGATAGAGAGAAGGAAAGTGAGAAATAACACTAACACTCAACATTCTGTTCAGATCTGTTCGCGACACTCCACAGCCTAAGCGCAGACTTCTCTATATGCGGGTCTCTAGTGTAGGGACCCACACCTCTAGTGTAGGTAACATACGTATGATGAAAGCGTCTTCGAAGCTTTGGTCTCTAAATAGCTCGCGCAGGTCTCTAAATGAAAGCGTCTTTTTGTCGTTATATTCTCTCTATACCTTTACACAAACTAAGCGGCAGAGAAGACATGAGACAATATTCTTTTGAGAAAAATGAGAGAAAAAAGAAATCAATTTAAACGCCCAGATAGATCGGGTTCTATATTGATTGTAGATCCCTACTCCCACTACATATAGGGCGATCGCGAGTTCTTACCACTACACTACCCTGCGTATACCTTGGGACACTACCCGAGGATAGTGTCCTCTATTCACCGAATTCATCGACTTATTCGAGCATTCACTTGTATTTAGTTCATTACAGTTTTGGTATTTGAATATCTACCTGCTTATTTTATATACGTTTTAGAATTGTTAAAGCAAAAAATTTTTATATTTTTTTAAATATTGTCTTCAAAAAGTATATCAATTTTCATTACCATTATACAAGTAATCTGTATCGTTCAATGTCGTAGTTATAATGCGCCGTTATAATCCGCACTCAATATCCTCCACCAAACCTGTGCGATATGTTTAACGATACCTTTTTGATTAACACATTTTATCGTCTACTGTATTCATTTCGTTCATTCCTTCATTTCATGTAATGTCAGACTATCGTATTTTAGACATCCAGTAATCGACCTCATGAAATTTCTGGTCACAACATTAACCTTTGTCGCAGTGGTAGTGCATGTTGCAAGGTCTCCTGCAGGTATTCCTTACGTTTTTTGGGTTTCAAACCAGATTTGTGCTGCTGATTAGTGTTTGGCGTTTAATAATACAGTCCATCCGCCATACAGCTGTGACCTCGATTCTCTCCTCATTTTCGGTCCAGATCAGATTATATATGTTTTTTGACTATAAAAAGACTGTTCTAGACTAATATAGACAGTTCAGACCAATTTATATAGGCAAAAGCAACACATTATGTCCAAAATTCCAAAAGTAGAAAACTTCAATTCAAATTGCCGCGTTTCAAAGTGACATGTTTTCCCATTTTCGATTGGCTGACGTACAAAAAGTACCCAGAATTTTCTGATATAAACAATAGAGCGTAGTTGGGATAGGACAGCACAAAAGAATACAGTGATATGCACTGACATTGGTTGACATTTCTTGCTTTATTGAAATGTAAGTTTTTAGTCAGCGATGACGAAGAAGACGACGGTCCGTCGGTTCATTTCGAACACTGGTCGGCCAAAGAGGGGAGGCCCATAAAAACCACGCGTATGGAGGTAATGGTCGGCCAGAAGCTGACATTATTAGCTAGGGTTCAAAATAAAGCTAAAGATGACAAGCTCGTATGGAATGTAAACGGCAAAGCGCTGCCCGCTGGCTTTCGTCCCACGTAAGTTTTAGACGTAACACTTTCTTAGCAATACATTTTTACCTACGGCGGTAGTCGAAATAGGTACACCTCGTGTACCACACCCGCCCTCCCTGCACCACTCTCGAAAAAACCCGACCTCGCGAGGGATCTGGTGAGAATAACACGACCTGGTGAGAATAGATCGTGGATCTGACGTCAGATTTGTATTCAGCACTTTCAAAAACCTCAGGTTCAAAAAATCAGCGCCGTAAATTCTTTGCTTCCAAAAAATGTAATTTTTAGGCTAAAAAGTGGGCATTTTTCATAAAAATTGTAGTGGTACCGAATTGAAAAGTGTAAAGAGCTGAATTATCCAGAATAGGGGACGATTGCGTAAATAAAAACTACCACTTTGTACGGACACCAAACACCAAAAACTTGTTTGCGTTTTAGCGCGAATTCAAAATTATGCTTTGTAGTGAAGGTTGGCCTATATAAGGCATGTCCACTAATATCCTCGGCGGGAGGCCATGGTTAAAGGGAAACCAGAGGATCCCCCTCTGGATCCCGGGCGAGAGAGTAAGGTAACTTACTGTAGTTCAAGTCTCCCCCTTACTGCTTCACGATACTTTGCCACTGATCAGAATAAGGAAATAAGCAATGAGCGCAATAAAATAAAGTTATAAAACGCTGCGTTTATAAATCTACACTACGTGTCTAAAGTTAAAAAAATAACATTGCAAAAGTTTCTGCTAGTTGAATAAAAAGCAATGTGCCCGAAATTGTTTTTGTGAATGGCGTGATAGTTTTTTCCATGCAAAAAAAGTATTTGTTTTCGTGCAAAAAGCGTCGTGCAAAAAATAAAATCACCTTTTTTGGCCACATTTCACTATGTTGGCCATAAATATGATGTTACGCATTCTATGTCAACTTTACCCCTAGTTTATAACGGTATTTTTAAATTTAGGAATTCGCGCGAAAAAGTACATATTTCAGCCCAATTTCATAATAATTTCATCAAATTTTGGCTTTTTTTCACTTTTTCAACTTTTTTATCAATAAATCACGAAATTCAAAAAATTTAAAAATACCGTTATAAACTAGAGGTAAAGTTGACATAGAATGAGTAACATCAGATTTATGGCCAACATAGTGAAATGTGGCCCAAAAAAGGCGATTTTATTTTTTTGCACGAAAAAAATACTTTTTTGCACGGAAAAAACTATCACGCTTGTGGATGTATGCACTATGCAGGCATACATTTTATTTACTAATGACGTAATAATCATTTGTTGCATTACAGATACAAACGTGGAACTGCCACTTTGCAAGTGGAGAGTGTCGATGACAATTGGGATAATGCACACGTAGTATTGAACGTGAGACGATACGATTACAGCTGGGATACCGTTGCAAGTGCGGAGGTAACTGTCAAAGTGAACTGTAAGTTTTACATTGATGTGATTGTTTCCGTTTTAAACATAAACTTGATGACTGCTTGTCAAGAGTTACTGCGTCAAGATTAGGAATCGAATGACACATCACTAGCCCCTGGAAATGATCTGAGAGCTCAAATCTAATTCTAGATTGTTCTAGAGAAAGAAGAGAGTATGCTAGAGATAGACGAGATAGGGGAGTAGGTGTGATGCACATAGCTAACAAAAAAAGCGAGATAGTGTGCAAAAGGGTGTGGATAAAAATATGCCAGACTGTTAGAGAAATTATTTTCGGTCGATGGTATGCGTCATTTGGCCAAAACTCGTTTTTCCGGTTAGACAAATCATGCGTGCGCACTCCTCTTTCACTAACCGTCTGGCGCATTTTGTAACTGTCTCAGTTTTGGACATTCTCTCATATTACTCCGACGGTCCGCACCACACTCTCTTTGACTGTCTATTTCGCCCTCTCTCACATCTGTTTATCTCTAGCATACTCCCTTCCTTCTCTGATGGTTTAACCCCAATCTCTCTCTATGTCTGGTTCGCAATCACTCGCGTTTCTTTGACTGTCTACCCATAGTCTCTAGTCCAATTTTCGACTTTTGTCTTTTTGATTCTTCTGTTTTTTTAATCTCAAAACTTATTTTACAGCAATCGGATTTCAAATGGTTTACGGGACCGGAAAGCCTACAAAGTACAACCTTTCCATGGATGACCTTGACGCAGTTTGGAGAGGCGCTGCAGCAGAAAAGTATCCGCAATGGGAAGAAAAAGAAGACGGTACGCATGTACTAAAACGGGTCATGTATTTGAAACGAAAAGAGAAAAAGATTCTAATGTGCCAAGGCTTTTCATTATTGCCCGGTCATGTCTGCAAAAAAGACTGCGCTCACATGATGGAAAACGAGACTATATTTGTGGACGAGAAGAAAAATTTGCCAAACTCGGCCATCGCAGAACATCATCCCATTAGATGTTGCTCAGCGAGTAAGTGATAGGTCTTGTGAATTAAAAAATATGTTTGTTCCTGGAAATCAGAATAGAAATGTTCAAGTTTGCCATAATTTTTGCGTAGTTGGTATAAATTCATTTTCGTAGACGAATAAAAGGCTTCAGGATGATCAGGAAAGTTTGTCCTGGGCCACTTCATCCCGAGTATATAAAACTTAACTCACACTCAAGCTTAAACTTTGAGTGATAGCCTAAAATGTTCCTAGGCCTTAGACGAACTACTTTGGTTTAAGCTTAAGTTCGAATAACTTAGGCTTTAGGCTCAATATTAAGCTTATTTTTAGGCTTAAGGCTTTAGGAGACTCTAGTGAGCATTTTAAGCTATCATGATTTTCTAGAACGTTCTGGAAGTTTTTTTACATAAGTCAGGGGACAAACTGTCGCGTACGCGGCTTCAGGGCAGATAGAGAAAGCAGTGCAACCTGCGGGGAAAACCCACGGTTGTCGCTGCGGAATCCGTTACATTACAGATCCATTAGCCGTGCGCGGGTTCGATTTGGTGTCAATCGCTTTCTCCGGAGATAATCTGTCGATTGATACCACTGTCAGACCTAATCGTGCACGGCCAAGAAAAAGATATTCAAGGGGGCAGGCAGTGGATTAGTAATGACATCACTAACAAAAATTTCTGTTCAAATGAGATACAAAACAGTTCTGAAAAGTACACTAAATTTCTGATAGTTTCAGACGAGTGCCTGAAAATTGAAGTTAGTATGCCTCAAGAAGTATGCGGCGGCACTGCGCATTGCACATTTACATTTTACATGCTCGAGAAACATAAGCCTGCGGATTTGTGGAAAGGCATAGAAGATACACTGGATGTCCATCAAATGGAGAAGGATAAAGTTAAATACATTATGATGAACGAAGACGGCGAAGTCATCGGAGGCGAGTACGGACTTAGTGCGCTTCCGACAAAAGATAGCAGCAATCACAAAATTACTGTTGCTCGTCACGAAAATTGGCCGAAGAAGAAATCGGTCAGATTCTGCTCCGAGAAAGCAAAAACTGGTGAGAATTTTTACGCAATATAGGCAAATTAAACCGTTGTTCAAACAATTTTGGGTGCTTTGTCATGTACTATTGAAAAGTTAACATCTCAAAGCAAATTTTCAAGTTAATAGTTTTTCGGTTATTGTTCACATGTCACTTAAAAAAACGCGGCAATTTGAATTGAATTTTTGGGACCTTGGTCATTTTGATCAAAATTTATTATTTTTAACAATAAAGTGATTTGTATGTCTAAATTAATCTAGAACAAACTTACTAGAGTGTGTTTATGGAATGTATTTATATTATCAAGAACAGTAAATAATGGCCAAAATCCCAAAATTTTAATTCAAATTACCGCGCTTTGAAAGTAACATCTTTACGCATTTTTGATTCGCTGGCGTGCAAAAAGTGCCCAAACTTATCAGGTATATATAATAATTACGTCCAATCTTTGTAGCAAACGCCGGAAGTGGTCATGTTCTTAACTGCATGACGCTTAAATTCCAAGATGGAGAACATGTGACTGACATTGTGGTACCAAAGGAGAATTACAAAATTGAAGGATTGCGCAAAGATTTTCGCGCAACTTATGGCATCAAAGATGAGGAAGAATTCACGATGGAATGGAATCATAACGGGAGCGGCAACAAACATGTCATTCTGACCGGATCTCTCCTTACTGATGGAGAATTCGAGAAGAACAAATGGGTCATTCGTCACGGTTCCACTTCCAGCAAAACGAAGCAACCTTATTATGCAGCTTGCTTGGGTAACTATTCTAAAATGTAAAGAAAATAATGACGTTTAGAAAGTTAAGGATCTTAAGAAGAATTTAATAACCTAATGATTTAAAGTTTAAGCTTCGATTTCAGGAAAACCGTATCAAAAGCCAAAACCCAAAAAGAGGCGTGGTTACTATGACAATTCTTCCTCTGATGATGAAAGCGATAAGAATACGAAAGAAAAAATGTGTGTGACGCTTACTCTTAGCAATGGCGGCCAGCTGATTGATCTGAGCGTTGAGTCAACAGCAAATGTATTTGACCTTTATCCGATCATCAAGGATGACTTGAAATTAAAACGAGTGGAAAACATGCACTCCTTTTTCCTGCTTCGATGGAACAACGGAGAGTTGGGCGAGTACGATAAATTGATCGAAGTGGTTAAAGATTATACGAAGACATCTGAATGGAATGTCGATCCCGAGACTATAAGATATATAATCCCATAGATGCCCTTTTATGAGTTAAACCTCCTGGGGCAATGGACTGGAAGTTTTGTAATCAAATTCAAATTCGGCGGGGTTTGATTATAATGCTGGGAAAGAGTGTTTTAGACATCAAAGAACACATCTCTCTCCGTAGTGTTCAACGTCTAACTTTTTTGGTCGAGCTTGCTTACTGATGAATCATCAACCAGCTGGCCAAAAAAGGTAGACGTTGAACACTATGGAGAGAGATGTGTTCTGTGGTGCCAAAAAGACTCTTTGTCTGCATTATAATCAAACCCCGCGGAATTTGAATTTTGGTTACAAAACCTCCAGTCCATTTGTCCGCTCGGGGAATTTATGTTTGGGGCTAAAATTTTGGAGGACATAAAGTTTTTTAAATCAAAAAATTTATATGCATGCATCAATGCGAAGAATATCTAGACTACAATTATTTTCCCATCAAAGGGTCACATAGAGGGTTCTTTTAAGAAATATTTATCAGTTTTTATACAAATTTTGTATTGTCACTTTGTATCGTATTGTAAAAGTTGCGTCGAATTTTTGTACGATTTACATGGAGAAAAATAGAGAAACATATGGGCGTTCAAGATTTACGTGCTATTTCGCCTGTCTCAGTTCGTCAGCTAAAAGCTGCATGCGTTATATTAGGTTGGCAACTAAGTTTCCGCACTCATGTAAGAAACCAACTTTTTATTCAACGAAACATAAATAAAACAACATAAAATTAATAATCGAAGTATTCTCCGTTATTTCCAAACACATTTGCTATAGGCCAACTGGCTTCCCTAAGTCGCTATAGCCCCACAAAACACATGAAAAATCACACTTTTTTAGATTTTTCGTGAAATTTCCATTAGTTCGATGGGTTTGAGGGGGTATAGCGCCTTGGGTAGCCCAGATGACCTATAGCATGTTATACATTTTTGAAATCCTCACAAAATCTGCTATCCGAAATAGGAAAAAAATTATGTGGTATCTTTGGTCCCAACACGAAAATTGGAGCCCAACGGTCTTAATAGCGTAGACGACAGCGGTCTCTACCATCTCCAAATTGTCGTTCTGTTAAAAGTTCCGGCTCCCTTGGCTCGATTGATGTTGTCCATGGTCTCTTTTGCGCTGTGACCCAGCTCAAACTCGAATTTCAGTAGTTCGCGAATAACGCCTCTATTTTTTTCCATATTGCTAAGAGAATGTCAGCGTTTATATAAAAATGATAGCTAAGATAATAACGGATATAACTGTATAAAAGGGTTTCTGTTTGGGACATAAAATAATTTATTTTTAATATGAGTGCGGAAACTTAGTTGCCAACCTAATATTTCTTCATTTCTGTGGACTTTCTTCTTTGGTTTCCATCATTTCCAGCATCATTTCCATCAGAACTTTTGACATTGGCGGATAAGAAAATGAACTTTTGGCATTGGTAAGGCAATACATATTCCTATTTAGTCCTCTCAAGTATGAGTTACGGATAACCCGAACACAATGGGCACGAATATATTACTTCATTTCCTATAGACACTATTCAAAGTTTCACTACGTCACAGATTTGGCAATTTTAAATTAATATATTCCCACGATAACAATTCAGAGATCTGAAACATTCTCACAGACTATTGTGAAGATTGTCAACAATGTTTCCACAATGGAAACAAAAATAAACTATTTTATCCAGCGTGATTGAAGCCAGCGCCATGCTAGCAAAATGTTCCAATACAGCTCAAACATCTAAAAAATTCTCACAGTCTATTTTGCGTCGACAGTTTTACACAAATTCCCACACACTAAACGAAAGACGTAAGGTTGACGTTGGTTGCAGTGAGAATTCTTTAGAGTTTATAGGCAACCAATTTTATTGAAGCCACAATATAAATCAAAACCACAATTTTACAGTAGTAGGAGTACTGTAGCAAGAATTTTTCAGTAGTTCATCAAAAATTTCATCCTGGTTTTGAAGGCGTACAGTACTTGACACAGTTGTGAGGAAGTAAAAATAAATATGTAAGTTAGACTGGAGTTTGGAGTTCAGCGTGAGATTTTCAAAGTTTGTTGACAATAATGTTCCATAGGAATTCCTGGGAAATATTTACGATATGTTATTTACCCGGTATATTATTTTCGGGCATGAGAATTGCTTACATTCCAGAGAGCTCTTGATGTGTAGTATAATTTGCTGAGTTAGCTAACCTAATGTCCATGTTTTTACATCAAATTTTTAAAAATATGGGTTTTGCACAAATTTTCCATGCAAAACATTTTGGTTTCCCGCGAATTTGAATTCTGACACGAAATTTGTGAAATTGCAAACTTTTTCTTTCATTGCAAAATGGCGCTCACAAAAATTACTTCCTCGATGTCAAGTATCCTGAACACATTATCCTAAGATTGGGCAAGACCAATTGGAGTCCATTTTTATAGACTCCATTGTTCGCTGTGCTTTCGAGCAATATTCTGGATTCGACAATTGGTGGTTTGAGTTTTCATTTCCGTCGAATGCTTTGTTTGCAATTCGGACTTATGCCAATTCTAAGAATGCCCGGATCTCAAGACAATCACAAGACTTCCCTCGATCGCCACCGCTTCCGGACTTTTTGTTAATTAGTCTTCAATGAGGTCCATATAAGAATGCAATAAAACAGCAAGCGTGTTCTTGTTTCTTTTAGGATTTTGCCTAAAAATAGAACTGGCTTAAAGTTGATTTTGAACAAACAAAATTCGTACCGTATTTTAGCCGGGTTTTTACTTTTACTCATTTCTTCGTCAATTGACTTTAAACTCAATTATTCAGGAAAACGATAGACATCTCCAACGTAATATCTAAAAACTATGGCTGGCATGGAACTATTCATTTTTCAACACGAGGCATATGACAAGCTTTATAACTGCAGCGCTTACGATATAGGTTCAGTCCCCTTGGGGCAAAGAGTGCACCATCTCCATGGTTGGCTCATGATCGCAATGTGCTCTTTCTTTGTGGTATGTGTCGTATTGTCTCTTGAATAAGCTGTTTCAACCCTCTAGGGAGTTTACTTTAGGGGGATATTTATATATTCCAGAGACAATACAGTATAGCAACAAAACTGGTACCACATAATTGCACGAGGGATTTCAAAAGAGATAGGAATGCTACAGTAAATATAATTTTTTCAAACCAATAGAAGGCTTTGGCGGCAAATTCAAAAGATTTTTAATCACCACCATAATATAGCTCTGATTCCAGGTGGTGTACATTCCAACATTGGCCGTCATTATAAGCAAGTATGCCCATAAGACGGCATACCAGCTGATGCTCAGTATCGGCATCTGTGACGTGATGATGTTAGCGGTCGTGATAATTCCGTACGGTGTGCAACAAATTAATGGCGATGTGTTTTGTTCCTATCCAACTCCGCTCTACATCATTGGGTGTCTGAGTATGGGTGAGTATTTTGAAAGGAATCTGGAACACTTCTTCCAGAAAAATGGTTTAAAAATTAAATGCAAAAGGTTTTTGAAATTTTTTGGATCTTTTTTGGCAAATTATGGCTAAAAATTATCAATAAAAAGAAATGGGCAGAATGCCAAAAGAATGTACTTTGTAAATAGCCTCGGTACACCGAATTTGTTAATGTGTTTTTTCTTTCCGACATCCTATTCGTACAGGCTTGTGGGTCACATCAACGGAAACCGGCGTCATCCTGGCATTGTATCGTTGCCTCGAGCTATGGAAACATTCTTACGCTGACGCACTTTTCAAAGACCATCGAACTTTGATTTGGATCACACTCTCGTGGTTGCACTGTCTCGCCATTTTTCTCTTCACTATGCCAATTGTGTACATTCCCATGCTCGGCACAATGTTGCTTAATCCGCATCATGGATACATTGATGACCCGGAGGGAAAGGTGGGAATCTTGAAAGTTGTAATTAAGACTTAAAAGTACATTGAATTCGCAAATTCTTATTCTACATGAATTTTTATAAGAAATGATGATATTGTTTGAAAAACTACAGCCAGGTAAAGTGGCCAGGTGTGAAATTATATAAGCCGCATTCTTAAGATTAATCTAAGACATAGAGAACAGAAAATAGACGAATTAAATTTTTTGCTTAGGGATACTGTAGTTCTGACCCAATAGCCCCGAAGTACCCCTTTTTGGTCAAAATGTATAAGGTCAATTTTCGATCAAATTTTCGATAGGTTGGTTAGGCAGTTTTCTGGACGAATCCTCAACCGATTGTTTTCAGTTCTACAACAATCATCACAGGATCTACAATCGAGTTATTTTGGCCATCACTGTCGCGCTCTACATAATGTTCGTCTACGTCATCGTTTCTCAACGAAAAAAGTTGGGCAGCGGAGCAGGACCATCGCGGAATTTGATAGCGGCACAACGCAGGGTGAGGACTTTTGGCTGTACCAAATTTTATATGAGTTTCGATACAAAGTATTCCCTATAAATAGACCCGGGGGTATGAATTTTTCAATCCAATACTACAGAGCAGGGCGCTAGTCAAAGCGGTCTCTAATTACAGAAGATACTGTATGTGAAAAATTCCTATAACAAAATTCTAGAGATATTATATTTAACAAAAACAGTTTCCTTAATTTTCAGTCCCTAATCCAAGCACTCGTGATTTGTTCCTCCGGTGCCGTATCCGACGCCTATTGGGCGATTGTACTCTTGGGACCGAGTCCGCCGCAAATTGCCATCTTCATTGGCATGTACACTTGGATCTGCTGTCATGGTAAGCTGATCTTTTGTGAGCAAAATTTGTTCTCATCAAATGAACTCGAAAAATAGAACGTATAGCAAGTTTTAAGCGTACAAAAAAGTGTTCTTTTGGCCATAACTCTTTCTTTTTGTGAAGACTTTAGCGAATCAAAAGCGTATCCGATCGGATACACTGGGAAATGAAGGTAAAATGAAGCTCAGATTCAAAAACTCAGAGTGTCAGTTTTTATTATGCCATAAAAACGAGTTCAGTTAAACGATTTCAGGAATGCCCGGTCTCGTTTACCTTTGCATGAATAAGTCAGTGAGAAGCTCAATCAGTGCCGCAATTCTGCCAAGAGCAAAACGAATCGCCATATTTGGTGCCACAGGCCAAGTAATCACGGGCAATGTAACCACAGGCAATCTTTCTTCCAGTAAGGACACTCGGAAATATGAACAGGAAGTCGATGTAGCTTAGATAGTTTTTCTACCGTATTTTTGTGTCATATTACTCGCCAGGTTTCATAAATGTGTGATTCTTATGTGATAATTATGCAATAAAGGTAATGGAAAATAAGAATGCAATGGTAAAACATCAAGGGCCGAGGAAAACTATTCTGCTTCTTTTTCTTATGTTTATTCTGCTTCTCCTTCTTATGTTTACCTTGACATGCACTGAAGCGGAAAAGCATCTTATGGGGTTACCACAAGTTTTTCTATTCCTCTTTCGGGGTATTGGTCTAAGGCTTGTTGCCTAAGGTCCTTGTTAGGGATGTGCAATGTGAACTAGAGATCGGCCAAACGCCTTTTCCGAAACCGAAAACGAAACCGA